>CM051256.1:67688386-67806432 GCA_027921565.1 Artemia sinica
TCGTAAACTAAATCCTCCTCTTTGTCTGGGGACGTTTACTCAGAAAACTAAAAAGCGCATCAAAAATTTGTTTAAATGCATTTTTGTTACGTTTTTATAAATCGGACAGGAATTTCGACGGGGGGGGGGGTTCAAACTCTGTAGTTCCCACCTATAAATGGTCTTGCTGATCCTTTAATGTATCGAAACCCCCTTAACATATTTCTTACAATGGTAGTAATCATCACAGGCAATCTATTGGCAAAAATCCCCCGATAAATCATGATTCAAAAAGGTTTTTAAAAATATGTAGGGGGATGAGAGGAATTTATCTAATGAAGATAAAAAACCAAGGTATTTTTCCAAATCTGGGAGAGAAGATATTTTTTTTTACTTTTCCCATAAAAAAACAAAAAAGTATTTTTTAATATCTAGAAGGATGGGGTTATTGCCCCGCCCCTCCCCCTTTACAGTATAGAACCCCCTTAACATATCTCATACGATGGTAGTAATTGTCACAGGCAAGTCTATTGGCAAAATCCTCCGATAAATAATGTTTCCCCCCGTCCCTCCATCGTAAGAGATATGTTAAGGGGGTTCGATACGCTACGATACGATACTATAAAAATACCCCGTACTACCATCGTAAGAGATATGTTAAGGGGGTTCGATACTAAAAAGGGGGAGGGGCGGGGCAATAGCCCCTTTGATACCTCCTTTCCTGCCTGAACCTTGGCTCACTTTGTAATTGCCCTCGTCCCTCCCCCTTGTCGTCACCTCCTGTCCACAGCAATTCGAGATCCTACAGATTGGAGACAACAACTTACCTTCATCTAGGAGGTCCACAAGTCGAATCGTGTCCCCTGATCTTGTTTTCATTTTTTTTTTGTCTTCCCCGAGCACAACCCCAAAACCAACATGTTCAATGCGCACTTGATTTCCGTCAGTAGGCTCATAACCAGCAAGTCTCACACATTCAAACAAAGATTTAAAACGAGAGCTCTAAAAAAAAAAAAAAAATGAAAAAAGTAACAAGGAGAAATACGCAATGTTAAAAATACAAAATCAGAAAAAGGAAAGGATCTGAGCAAAATTTTCAGTGTTGTGGGCCAGTCAAGACTTATTAGATTTTTATTTCGGTTTTTTTCTAGTCGAAGAAACGGACAAAAACGGATAACTTATATCTTTTTCAATTTCATTATGAAAAGAGAGAATTAGGTGCAACTCGTTGTACTATATTTTTTGAGTGTGACATTCTATTTTATTTTTGACATTTGATATTCGATAGTCTATTTAAAGAAAGTCTGCTTTTATAGTAGACTTATGCTAGGTTATATATCTGTTTATCCTAACAAGTAACCATACACGCAATGAAATGAACGTTGAACGTTCAACTGACCCGAGGGGCTGGACTGCTATAGTATTTTCAAGCTAAAAACAGCTGTGACTGTTCAAAGCATGCGTATTTTACGCAAATTGTCAAGGTAAGAATTAACGGTCAATTTGTGCTAAAAATTAGCCGAAATAATTAGCTAAAGAATAACGCTAGCTTTCAGGCTAAGAATTAAAGGTGAATTTGGACATTTATGTTCGAAGGCTTGACTCACTCGAATCGAGTATTTTCAGGAGATTTGTGGAAATGTGGAAATGGTAAAGATTTAAAAGAAAAAGGCCATTTATTTCAGCGTGTTTTTATACAATCTCACTTAAAATACTGTTGAGGGCTTGGCCAATAACATTAACTTCTCTGACAAAAGTATACAACTTTGTTGTATAATGTTTTAACAACTCCGCTGTTATAACAGCTTTTAACAACATTATAATAACTTTGTTGTTATAATGAATAATGTTGTATATAAATTCGTTAAATTAAGAGCATTCTCCGGGAAAAAATCGCTTGCAAGCCTTTGATCATCAGGGTGGAGGAGGGGTACAACAGCCAACTTGAGGCAATAACAGCCAGGAAGGGTGCAACCAGGGTACAACAGCCAGGCACTAAGGAATAATTACAAAAATTTAATGGGATGTCTCAACGAAATTTTTAGATTTTCGAAATCTACACGGAAAACATTAAAGTTTTCTTTGTAATTTTTCGTAAAAAAAAATCCACCAGAAGATTTAAAATATTTAAAGCATTTTTGACACGTTTAAATAATTTAACATTCGAATGGGCTTTTCTGACCCAATGGACAAACAATACGCAATAAGTAATATTAGGAATAATAATAAAAATTATAAGAATAAAAAAACGAAATAACAAGAAAGTAAAAAGACTAAATATAATTTTTTGGAGTAGAATCTTAATATACCTAAATAAATATTTTCAGGCTTACCTCGTTAGATTTTTACATATTTTACATTTAATTCTCTAAAGTCCAAAAAATCTCCTGATATGTTTTTAAAACATTCGTATTGCAGCATGTTAAAATTCACGCATGTTCATATTAAACAATACGTCTATTTTTTCCCCAAAAATCATATCTACATCTATGAAAGTAACGTAGAAAGTATTACTAGATAACAAAATAGACAAAAAAACAACTAAGAAAGGCTACATCTAGTTTATATAAGGGATGTAAAAATTGTACGAGATTTCACAAAGAAAATAAAAAAAGAATTTGGGATTATAACTGAACTCAACAAAAACAGATTGATAGCGTTAATTAATATTACAGTAGCCTATAACTTTGCTTGTAGTAATATTTTACTTTCCATGAAAAAAAAAAGAGAAAAATAGAAATTTATCGACGATTTTCAGGTATCTAATAGAGAATGTGCATGAAAATGGATTTAACTCCGAAGGGAATTAACGATTACAAAAATAGGGATTAAGGTAGGGGAACTAGGGATTTCAACCAGCTTTAGCCACTCAATGGCGCTGAAAAGTACAAAGTTATCAATAATTTCATATTAAAAAAAAAAAAAAAAAAAAAAAAAAAAAAAAAAAAAAAGCACACAGCTAGCAGAGGACGTCACAAAACAAGAAATTTTAACACAAAATAAAATGGAAGAAATACTAAAATGAATTACCAAAACTATACACAACATTTTCAAGAAGTTCATTATTGTAGTAATTAAAAAAGTATTGAACAGTTGACAATGGATACCGTTTTGATGCCTTTCGGAATGGAGGACAAAGGAATTGGCAAGGTGAAGTGAGGGTTTTAGGGTCCCCTCCCCAAAAAGCATCGTAAGAAGATGGCGCCTTTCAAATACCTTTGGAAGTCTCAGTGTCTACAGACTGTACTCATACGATGTAATGCCCAAAACATTATTTGACTGTTTAAGCATAGCCTGGTCAGCATACCATTTTATAAAAAGAGTTTACTACCCGAAGGTTCTCTTTTTTTTTTTTGCTTTTGTTTTTTAGTCCGAATTTCATTGTGCTCTTTAGTGAATTGTGCTGCAGTAAATGTTCTTATTTCATACAACAAGCATTTTGCTTTAAATAAATAAATTATTTAGAAAAAATAAATTCTTTACTAGCATTTACTTTCTATGTAAAAAAAATAAAATAAAAAATACTGACTACTGTTCATATTTAGAATACTGAATGTCTATGAAAATTGATTTTACTTAAAAGAGAATTGAGGATTTTAAGAGAAAAGGACTGAAGGAGAAATAGGGATTTCAAGCAAATTGTCTATGAAAATTTATTTTACTTAAAAGAGAAATAAGGATTTTAAGAGAAAAGGACTGAGGGGGATATAGGGATCACAAGCAAACTGTCTATGAAAATTGATTTTACTTAAAAGAGAATTAAGGATTTTAAGAGAAAAGAACTGAAGGGGAAAGAGGGATCTCAAGAAAATTGTCTATGAAAATTAATTTTACTTAAAAGAGAATTAAGGATTTTAAGAGAAATGGACTGAAGGGGAAAGAGGGATCTCAAGCAAATTGTCTATGAAAATTTATTTTACTTAAAAGAGAATTAAGGATTTTAAGAGAAAAGGACTGAAGGAGAAATAGGGATCTCAAGCAAATTGTCTATGAAAATTTATTTTACTTAAAAGAGGATTAGGGATTTTAAGAGAAAAGGACTTAAGGGGAAATAGGAATTTCAAGCAAATTGTCTACGAAAATTGATTTTACTTAAAAGAGAATTAAGGATTTTAAGAGAAAAAGACCGAAGGGGAAATAGGGATTTCAAGCAAATTGTCTATGAAAATTGATTTTACTTAAAAGAGAATTAAGGATCTTAAGAGAAAAGGACTGAAGTGTATAGAGATTTCAAGTAAATTATCCGCTGAATGACGATGAGAAGGACAAAGGTAATAAGAAAAAGTACTGATTTCATACTTGTTCAAGGTCGGTGACATAGAATATCCAGTCTGCTTTTTCAACTTGCAGTCGGTGGCGCAAAGCGGCAATATCAGACGTGTCATAGGTGTAACCACCATCGGATTTAACAACAGTTAGAGGATTTAAACCTTTTTTGTGTGGCAACATCACATATTTTCCTTCTTTACATACTAGTAGGTTTTTCTGCCTCAGATCTTCAACTATTTTTTTCATATAATCCTGGTAGAAAGACTCACCACGTTCAGTAAGTTTAATATCAAGGCGATTTTATATATTTTGAAATTCTGAAAAAGAAAATTATAATTCAAAGTGGCTACGCTGAAAAAAATGATTCACATTATTTGTCGTAGTTAAACGACTAGTCAGAGATGTCATCTCAGACTAGTCAAATTAGAATCATAATTATTTTTCAGGATATTATCATGATTGCCCCCATAGGAGCGATCTAGTAAAGAAGGAACCTTAGCCCCTAATAACCGAAGATTTAAAACACGCTTGATAAAAAACTGTCAAGGGAAGAAGAATCGCCATTTTTAGCTGATTCAGGAATGGTAACTATGGTTAGTTGCAAAAACATTTTTTTGAAAATTTCGAGAAATAGCCTGACACCCCACACAATAAGGTCGGATCGAAAGAAAAAACTACGTCATTGGAATTAGCATAACCAAAAACCCCATTAAGGAGAATTACAGTCCCCCCACCCTCTTGAACAACAAGAAAATTCACATTTTTCATGGGAAGCAGTGACGTGTCTCACTTTCTTTCTTTCTTTTTTTTTGCCACTAGAGGGGCGCTAAAACTTCAAAGAAAGATGTTTAAGGGTTCACTTGAAAAGAAATCCCCATATTTAGCGCTTTTTGCAGGTAGTAAAACATAGTATTAAAAATCATATACAATTCTTGATATTGACATTAAATTAAGACATTAACAACACCCGAGCGAGCCCGGATGTTGTTCTAGGATAGAATGAAAATGTTGGGATGTTAATGGAAATTGACAGAATGGAAATAGGATGATAGAATGGAAGGATATATAAGCAGGGAAGTGGCCTAACAACCCATATCCCCTCCCAACATTTCACAATTTTAATGATTGTCCTAAAATATCCTATATTTTTTCATGTACTTCTCTGTTTTTTTTAACCCCCCCCCTGAAATAAATCAGCAAAAATTCAGAAATTATTCAGAATCATAGCCATAGCCGGGTAAGGCTCTTTAGTAAAGGCACAAAAGATAGCGAACTTTTTAAATACCTTTTAGGATGCCCCCCCCCCAAAAAAAAAAATCTTCAAAAACAAGGCTCAGTTGAAATGCAGACATTTATCAATACAGACCAGCACCCCCCCCCCCCCCAAAAAAAAAAAAAAACAAACAAACAAACAAACATGGAAACATGGAAGCCCTGCTCGGATAGCTCGATTCTGTAATGAATTGTTAGCAGCAGTAGTAATCGTGACATAGTAGTAATTACAGTTTTCCATGGGGGAGCTACAAAAAAAAACACATAAAAAATTTGTTTAAATTCATCTTTCCTACGTTTTTACGAGTCGGAAAAACATTTCGGGGAGGGGGGGGGGTCAAAACCCCTAATGCCTGGATACGGCCTTGAATCTGAGGCTAACACAGCAGTACACGTAGCGCCAAAGTTAATTGCGAAACATAAGGAAACGAATCCGGTTCCATTGGTATATGGCGCCCATTTTTGTCTTAGAACAACATAACAGATTTATTTTCAAAAATGAAATATGAAACATGTTTTTTTTTTTTTGAAAAAAAAAAAACTAAGATACGCGTATAGTTAAGACTCATCGAAAGGACGAGAGTTAGGGTGGTTTCAGATCTACAGAAGACCAAAGATCCCGTTGATTTTTAATTCATATAAATTTCAACATTTAAATTTCACCCAAAATTTAAATTACAATCCAACATTTTTTATTCTTAATCAGGAAAAAAATTACAAATATCCCAACATTTAACCAATACTTCAAGTCAATTGAAAAACGAACAGAGATTAATTTTAAAACAGCTTTCCAAAGACGGAATTTTCAAAGATTAGTAAAGAGCCATATCAAAATATCAGAAAAAAGTTCCTATAACAATTCACGCTTAAAACCAACAGAAATTGTTTTCAGTGAACAAATGAAACCAAAAACGAACAGAAATTAAAATGAATAGTCACATTAAATATATCAAATAATATATATATACATCAAATATATAATACTCACATCTGAGGCCTAGTATTATTGATTATGTTTGGTTGACCTTTGTTTGGATGTGGAATCATTGAATGTTGAAGTTTTCAATATTCAGTTGTCTGACCACCTACCGATTAAGTTAAGGGTTGGCCTTGAGTGTAGAGTTAATGAATATAGTTCTTTGCAGCTTAGGTATACTTCACCAAGTAGACAGCTAAAGAAAGAGTGGAGTGAGAGCGAACAGAATGCATCAAGCGCTATATTTAGTAAAGAGCAGGTTTGTCGGAGACTAGAGCAGCTAAGGTTAAGGAGTGATTCTAGTGATGAATTAGAAGCTAATTTTAATAGGTTATTACTGGAGCTATCACCGCCAGCATTGAGTTCATTAAAACCAGTTAGTGAAAGTTTTTATGATCTTGATTGTTTAAGTAGTAAACATTTGTTAGCAGAGGCCCTAAATCGGGTAAAGCAAGCTAGAGATGAGGTTGAGAAAGCAACACTATTGGTTAGGTTTCGTGAGGTTAGGAGATGCCATAAGAGAATAATAAAAGTAAAGAAAAGAGATTTTAATACACGTCAAATGAAGCAAATGAGCCGTTTTTACTTGGAGAGTAATATGAAAGAATTTTGGAGAAGGGTAAACCAAAGACAAGGAAAAGCGCCAGAGGGAATCCCGGATCCAGATAGCTGGCCGGAACATTTCGCAAGTAAACAAGAAGATCTAAGTAAGGGGTGTGATGAAGAATTTGGGAATATTTCGGAGGAATATAATCACCCTATGAGGGAGGAAGATTATTCGTTAACAGAGGAGGTAGATATTGAGGAGGTTGCACATGTGTTAAGGAAATTGGATGGAGGAACAGCTCCTGGAATTCATGGAATTCCAACTCGTTTATATAGAAAGTTTTCAAGTTTATTTATGCCAATTTTTATACTGCTGTTTAATAGTGTGCTTTCATCAGGAATTTTGGTTTCAGGATAGAAGACGTCTTTAGTTTTACCGTTAATCAAAAAAGGGGATCCGAGGTTGCATTGCAACTATACAACTATAGGCCTATAGCTCTGGTACCAAGTTTAAGTAAGATTCTAGATAAATTGATCGATAAATAATAAACAATTGACCGATGTATCAAATAATAAAGCAAATAGGAAGGATCATGTGAAAGAAATGGTGGGTAGAGGTAAAACAGTTTTTTCATCAGTTTTAAGGAATTCAGCTTTAAATGAAATTAAAAATATTAAAATGCATAAGTATTTATTTCAATCGAAAATTCGCCCTACTATTCATTATGGTACGGAGCTTTGGGGATATGAGGTGATCCCGCAATTAGAAGTGGTCCAACTAAAATATTATAAAAGATTAATTAGGGTACATGCTACAACTCATACACAGGGTCTTAAAGGAGATCTAGGTTTGTTTTCACTCCATAAAGAAAGGTTACTACAAGTTGTAAAATTTTGGCTGAAAATTACCCAACTACCAGATGAGAGGCTTATGAAAGCCGCATATTTTGAATTATTGCAGCAAGGTAGAAAAAGATCGTGGCCGTTCCATGTTAAAGCCCTCCTTGATAAAGCCGGACTTTCATACGTTTGGAATGAAGGTCTTGGTCCAACAGGCGATCCAGAGGAAATTTATCGGAAGCTAAAACATGTTAAGGAGGATCAAGAGATCCAACTCTGGCATGGACAGATTGGAAAATCTGAAACCTTGCGCCAGTATTCTAAGATAAAAGGGTCTTTTGGACTAGGATATCATTTTAAGCTGAATTTGCCACCAGAAAACTTGCATCGGTGGTTCCAGGTCCGAGCGAATGGTTTGCCCTTAAAAAGTAGATTAAGAGTATTTAAAAGAATTACTCAGGGCCCAAGATCATGGAAAAAGAAAATTTGCTCCATTTTTTGACGGTGTGCCAGGGGCTTTTAGATTTGAGATTGAAGTATTTAGGTGATGGGGAAGTGTTTTTTCCTGCGATTCTTAAATCTTCATCCCGAAAGACGACTATAGCAGTGACTGGATTTATAAAAAAGGGTATAAAAAGATGTAAATAATGGGTTTTAGGTTTTTGTTTGTTGTTAGTAGTTATAACATTTATTTAAGTGTATGCTGGCTGTTGTCTTATATAATCATTGTTTTGTGTATGGCATAGCGGCTGAATAAATTATCCATCTATCTATCTATCTATAAGGATGACAGATACTGCTACAAATGAACAGATGAATTTTTAATAGAATAGACATTAGATTAATAATCAATTCAAGCTTATGACGGACAGAAATCCCCCAAAAAGGAAAAGGCTACCGACCCCTAAATCTTCTAGAGGCCAAAATATCATTTGTCCTTAACTGCAAAAAAAAAAACATATTTTAAAAAGTTTCTTTGTCTAATTATAACATTGACTAATTAAATATAACCAGGGCTTCCAGGAATTAAAATAATTATATTTCAAGCAATCAATCTTCTTTCGTTAGTTCTTTCCAGTAATCATAATTTTTTCCATGATTAAATAAAAAACAAGTTTTCTCAACTAAAAAATAAGGAGAAACATTAAAACTTCAAACGAACAAAAATTATTTCGTATATAAGAGGGACAGCCTCCTCCTTTACACTAAATGTTGTTAGAACTTTTAAAAAGCTTCTTAGTCTAATCAAACAGTCCTTTTGTTTCAGGAGTTGTTCTTTGAGAATTGGGACAAAAGGACTAACTTTAGCATAAAGAGCGGGGTGCTGGTAACTAATCTTTCGATTAAACTTACTGATAAAAACTCGTGGCAAAAACAAATTTGTAGGAATCTCGAAAAACAGCATACAAAACCAGATCGGATCGACATAAAAAAAAACAACAAAAAACTGCACCATCGGAATTACCACAGCCAAAAGTGTAATTAAAGAGAATTACAATCCCCTCCCCCTCTTGAACAGCAAGAAAAGTCACATTTTCGCATGGGAAGCAGTGATGTGTATCGCTTTTTCTTTCTTTGCCGCTAGTGGGGATGCCTAAACATCAAAGAGAAATGTTAAAGGGTTCGCTTGAAGGGTTCAAAGGTTTTTTATTAGCTGTATGGGATTGGAAATTGAAAGTTCTAGTTCCCTTTTAGGAGTCAAAACGGAACACAAATCAGAGAGCCCCCTCCTGCTTTTCTCCCCCAAAATTTAAGAGTTAAGTGATAGTAGTGTCACTAGTCCCCCACTCCCCAATACTGTTTTTCACCAAATGAATTCAGTCAAAATTTTGAGATGGTCACAACGCCTTCGGGATTGACACAGCCACACAAAGCCCGGGGTTGTTAGAGCTGCAAGTTACTTCCCTTGGGTATATAAGGTCTTATGGAAGGGATTCTTCATATAAACTTTGGAGGAGGGTCATTTGCTTGGAAATTGGAAGCTCTAATTCCCTTTCAAAAAGTAAAAAATGGTCGCAGGACAAACAGCTCCCCTACACACCCTCTTTTCCCCACATGTACCTAATCTAACTTTTGAGATAGCCATTTTGTTCAAATAGTCAAAAGATCATATATCCTAACAATGCTTTTGGGGTTGACACAATCCCATGAGACTTAGACAAGGGCTGTAAGTTATTCCTCAGGAGTATATCAGTTTTTTTTAATGGAAGTGGTTGTCGTATAAGCTTTGGAGGAAGGCTTACACGGGGGAAGATTGTTATAGGGAAGAAGCTTAAAGGGAAGATTGTGATCGGCAGCCTACTAGCCGTCCTCCCTCATGGCATCTTTTCTCCAAATGTATCGGATCGAAATTTTAAGAAGGTCATTTTATTACAAATAGTACAATTGTCAAATAACTAGGGTTCCAAGTTTTAATCCCCCCTCCTCCAGCCCTTGGGAAAAGGGTTAAAAACAACCCGACTTACCCATCGTTAACAAATACAGTTTTTATAAGAAGCGTGGTCGTATAAACTTTGGAGGAGGCTCATGTGACTGAAAATTAAAATTTCTTTCGCCCTTTTTAAGGGTCAAAAGTGACTCCTCTGGCACTTATTTCCCCAACAAAATGTTGAGATATAATTCTGTTGATAATAGTCCATTCCTAAAACAACTATGCTTCCGCGGTGGACAAACCCCCTAGCCCCGGGAGAGGGCAGTACGTTAAGCACGTTAACTAATGTTTTTTTCTTTTTTTTTCCATGGAACGGGTGATCGTAAAGGTTTTGGAAGACTCATTCAGTTTGAAATTTACAGTAATAGTTCCCCTTTCAAAAGCAAATCTAATAAAGGGGCAACTCCTCCCCCACGTACACATATCCCCCTTAAATATATCAAATCAAAATTTTTGAGATGCCCATTTGGTTCAAAATGGTTCGAAGGCCTAATAACTATATCTGCAGGGTCTATATATCTCACCCTAGCGTCTGGGAAAGGGCTATAAGTAATAAATTTAATATATAATAGTTATCTTATTAAAAACACTAATTAAAAAACGCTTTCCAAAAAAGAAAGTTTTTAAAAAACTAATTAAAAAACTGAAATAATTTATACTAAAAAAGACCAGAAATTAATGAAATTAAATGAGATTACCAGACATTAAAAAGAATATACCCAAATTGAACCTGCAAATAAAGCTTAAAACGAACAGCAAATCCTTCTCTTTTAAACAATTAAATAAAAAAACAAGTTTTTAAACTGAAAGTAAGGAGCAACATTAAAACTTAAAACGAACAGAAATTATTCCGTATATGAAAGGGGCTGTCCCCTCCTCAACGCTTCGCTCTTTACGCTAAAGTTTTTTATTGTTTTAAGAAATAAAGTTGTGAGACAGAGTCAAACTTTAGCGTAAAGAGCGAGGCGTTGAGGAGGGGACAGCCCCTTTCATATACGGAATAATTTCTGTTCGTTTTAAGTTTTAATGTTGCTCCTTACTTTCAGTTTAAAAACTTGTTTTTTTTATTTAATTTCTGATCGTTTTTTAGTTAATGCAGCTTTTATTTTGGTTCACCGTCATTGAATACGTAAACAAAATTTGCATAAAAATTTAACTTTTCTTTTGCTAAATGAATATCTCTAAATTTGATTAGGAAGTAATTTACAAATTAACTTACGTAACTAACTTCTATATTCGTATATGTTTCTTCTGGCAAAAAATACAAAGTTGCAGATTTTTGCAGATATGAGCTTGAAACCTATGTAACAGGGTTTTCAGATACGCTGAATCTGACGGTGTGATTTTCATTAAAGTTCTTTCACTTGTAGGGGATGTTTCCCCCCTCTTTAAAAAATCGGGTAAATTTTCTCAGGCTCGTAGCCTTTGATGAGTAATACTAAACTTAATAAAATTTATATATTTAGAATCAGCATTATAAACACATTCTTTTGATATATTTATTGACATCAAAATTCCGTTTTTAAAAGTTTCAATTACTATTGAGCCGTATCGCTAGTTTTTTTTTATTGTTTTTTTATTACGTATATGTTATTACGTATATGAGGGGGTTCTCCCCTTAGTCAATACCACGCTCTTTACGTTAAAAGTAAAAAAGAAATTTGATTCACAAACCCCTGAATCACAAAGGCCGTTTAATTAGAATAGATAGCTCTTTTGAAAGCACTAAAAAAAACTGTAGCGTAAAGAGCGAGGTATTGACTTGGGGGAGAACCCCCTCACATACGTTATAATTTATGTTCGTTTTAAGTTTTAATGTTGCTTCTTACTTTCAGTTGAAAAAACTTGTTTGTTTTTTTATTTAATTTCTGATCGTTTTTTAAATAATGCTTGGAAATCCGGCGCCCCCTTCATAGAAATGTCCCTTACCCCAAAGAAACATCCTTCACGGAAAGGTTCTCCAGAGTAACCCCATCCTCTAGCCCCCCCCCCCTCCAGAAAAAAATCGTTGCTGAAAATGTCTGTAGGCCTATACTTCCCAATAACCAATAAATAATGCTGGCAAGTCCAGCGCCCCCTTCATGGCAATTTCCCTTCCCCCATGAAAACTTCCTTCATGGACAGATCCTCCAACATAACCCCCGACCCCCCCCCCCCCTACTACCAGAAAAAAACCCTTCTGAAAACTTCTGTATACTTCCCAATAACAAATACTATATGTTAACATTGGGTAAAGTTCATAACTTTTAGCCCTCCCCCTGGGGACTTGGGAGGATTAAGTCATCCTAAAAGACATATTTATCATATTTTCGACCATGCTGGACAAAATGGCTATGTCAAAATTTTGATCGGGTGACTTTGAGAAAAAAATAAGCGTGGGAGGGGGCCTAGTTGCCCTCCATTTTTTTGGTCACTTAAAAAGGGCACTAGAACTTTTGATTTCCGTTCCAATGAGCCCTCCCACGATATTCTAGGACCCCTGGGTCGATAGGATCATCCCTGGAAAAAAAACAACAAAAAACAAAAAACAAATAAACACGCATTCGTGATCTTTCTTCTGGCAAAAAATGCAAAATTCCACATTTTGTAGATAGGAGCTTGAAACCTCTACAGTAGGGTTCTCTGATACGCTGAATATGATGGTGTGATTTTCATTAGGGTTCTATAACTTTTAGGGGGTCTTTCCCCCTTTTTTTGAAAATCAGCCAAATTTTCTCAGGCGCGTAACTTTTGATGGGTAGCACTAAACTTGATGAAAGTTATATATTTGAAATCAGCATTGAAATCTGATTCTTTTGATGTATCTATTGGTATCAAAACCCGTTTTCTAGAGTTTCGGTTACCATTGAGCCGGGTCGCTCCTTACTTACAGTTCGCTACCACGAACTGTTTGATAAATAAAACCCCAAACGAACAGAAATTAAATAAACAATCATAGCAAATGAACTTACAACAGGTACTGATATAAATAAATATGAGTATGAGTATCAAAACGGGCATAAATTTGGAGCTTCCTCCAAAGTTTATATGGCCACACTTTCCATAAGAAACTTGAATATTAACAATGGGCCACTAGCATGACTTATAGCCCTTTTTATAATAACTAGGTGGTTTTCATGCTCAGAATCATAGCTGTTGGACATTTGGACTATTTAAAAAAATAGATAAGACAAATTTTTATCTATAAGCATTTAGAAAAAGGTCATGTGGGGGAGGGGCTGATTGCCGTTCAATTACTCTTGAATTTTAAAAATGGAACTAGAAGTTTCATTTTCCCTCGAAATGAGCCTCCTTTAAAAAAAATCTCATATGCCCCTGGCTTATCACTTAAAACCCATACCCAAAAGCTCTATAGGATTGTGTCAACCCCGTAACTATTACTATATTATTTTTTGACAATTTTGAACTAAATAGTTATTTCAAAATTTTGATCTGATACTTTTGGGGATAAGAGGGCGTGGGGGGAGGTAGTTGTCCTACAATCACTTTCGACTCTTCAAAAAGAAATAGAACTTTGAATTTCTAACCAAATAAGATTTTTCAAAAACTTAAGCAACCACCTCTTCCATAAAACCTTGTTTACCCCTGAAGCAAAACTTACAACCCTTGCCCGCGGGATCTGGAGATTGTGTCAAACCTGATGATTTAAAGAGGGTGTTTTGGGTAACTTGACTCTCTAGAAGGGAAGCAGAAATTCCAACTTTCAATCAAATGGGCCTCCTCTACACTTTACTCAACTACCTTTTCCGTTAGAACCTTTATTTGACCACGGTGCATGATTAACAACCCTCACCTTCGGGCTCTGGGGATTATATCAACCCTGAAGGCTTTGCTATATAATCTTTTGAATATCTTGAATTTAATCAATAAGATGCATTCGGGGAAGAGGCTTAGGGGGAAGGAGGACCTTTTGCCCTCTAATCACTTTTAACTCTCAAAATAAGGAGCTTGAACTTAAAATTTCCAAAGAAATAAGCCTCCTACGAAGTGTATTTGACCAACCTTTCCACCAAACCTCATATGCCTCCGGCGAATAACTTAAGACCCGTGACTCCGGGCCCTGGGGCTGTGTCAACTCCGGATGCATTATTATGTATATTAATTTAAAAAAAAACTTTCCAAAAAATAAGTTTTTCAAGAAGCACGGGCCATATTAAACTTAAGATCAGCAGAAATTACAACCTGTAATAACTCAAACTCAATACGACAGAAATTAGCATTAAAGAATAAATGAAATCCTCCAAAAATCAGAGATTAAGTGGAGCGGTCATTGAAAGCAAAAATTCAACAGGTACTAATAAACGAATCCTAAAACAAGTAAAACTTAAAATGAATATGGAAATCAAGCCAATAACGAAAGAAAATCAATACAAACAAAAGTTAGGCTACTGCCTCCTTCCCTCACTGTAAAAGCATAAAGCCGACTGTGTCACTTGTGTTTTACAGAAAACAAATCAAATTGATATATTGTCATTTCCACTTATTACAACATTGAAAATAAAAAGGAAATTGGTGT
The DNA here is from genome assembly GCA_027921565.1 of Artemia sinica. Taxonomy (NCBI): domain Eukaryota; kingdom Metazoa; phylum Arthropoda; class Branchiopoda; order Anostraca; family Artemiidae; genus Artemia; species Artemia sinica. Next base: position 67,703,216 of record CM051256.1, read on the forward strand.
GAAATAAAATCTTGAACTAATGATATTTCAGTAATGTTTCCATTGTAACTGAACCCCCGTGCAACTGAACCTTCGTATAACGGAACCCCCGTGCGACCGAACCCTCATGCAACTGAACTTCCTTTAACTGAACCCTCGTGCAACTCAACCCCATTTAACTCAAACCCGCGTGTAACTGAACCCCCGTTCAACTGAACGCTCGTGATACTGAACCCTCATGCAACTCAACCCCCGTGCAACTCAATCCTCGTGCAACTCAACCCCATTTTGAACTCGAATTCAATTTCGAAGAATCAAAGGTAATCACAGGACAATCAGCCTTTCCATCTTAACCGACATCCCCCCCCCCCAAATGCATCCGATCAAAATAAAAATAAACATTTGCTTCAAAATAGTCTAAAGATCAAATAACCATACCTTTGGGGTGAACAACCCCACCAGCAGCATCTGGGGCATGGGCTGTAAGTTAATCTAATTGCTTATTGCTAACATATAATGTTTATGTAGAAATTTTTGTATGAACTTTGGGGGGGGGATCATTTGATTGGAAATCAAAATTTCCAGTGCATTTTTTCAGAGTTAAAAGTGATCGGAAGGCTTCCACCTCACCCTATTTTTCTCCCGATACATCCGATCTAAATTTTGGGACGGCCATTTTATTTAAAACAGTTTAAAGGTTAAATAACTATACCATAGTTAAATAACTATGGTTCTTAACCCTATTGTGTTTTACCCAATGTAAGTACGCGGTGGTTGAGTTCCACGAGGGTTCAGTAGCACGAGCATTCAGTTGCACGAGGGTTCCGTTATACAGGGGTTTAGTTACATGGGGGTTCAGTTACACGGGGGTTTAGTTAAATAGGGTTGAGTTGCACGGGGGTTGAGTTACACGAGGGTTCAGTTAAACGAAGTTGAGTTTCACGAGGGTTCACTTAAAGGGGGTTCTGTTGCATGAGGGCTAAGTAACAGGAGGAATCAGTTGCACGGGGGTTCAGTTGCACAGTGGTTCGGTTATACAGAGATTCAGTTGCACGGTGGTTCAGTTACACGGCAATTCAGTCACAGGGGTTCAGTATCTTGGGGTTCAGTTACATGTACCCCTTCAGTAATTAATAGCGTTATGTATCAAACATTAAGCTTAATCATATTAGTAAACAGCAAAAGCACGAAGAACAACAAGGAATTCCTTTTGCAAGACAGTGGAGATAATTTGAATGAATATTTTGGCCCTACGTCCAAGGGCCGTGCTCAGAAAGACAAAAATATATAAAAGAAAAAAGACTCACAACAACAAGCGACCAATAAAACCAAAAATTGAAAATTTTTCAAAGCAGTCTTAGCATCCTTACTTCAGCAAAGTTCAACCAGGACTGATAAAAAGGAAGTTAAAACAAGTTAAACAAGGCGATTCAATGAGATGAAATAAAAATAATTTAAAAGTTCTTATTGCTAATCCAGCCTTTTTGGCAGCTAACCTCAAAGGTCTTTTTGTCATCGGTTCTGTGTTAATGTCTATTGGTTTTTTAAAGTATTTCGTAAGATCAGTTTTAATTAAATTTGTGTATAGAGCATATTGTGGCTAGGATTTTCAAAAATATGGCTGCCTAATGCAGAAACAAATAAAACACTGGAAATATTAGAATTTAGAGCTTTTTGCTGTTGTATGCACTTTTCTAAATTCTGGTGTGTTCTACCTACATAGTATTTGCCACAATCGCATGGTATTTGATGGACCCCTCTTTGGCGAGTAACTGGGATTTTATCTTTACCAAAATTTAGAAAATTTATGATTTTAAAATTATTTGTGAATACTATACAGATTATTTTTGTACAAACTTTTTTTTAAAAATTTGTAGAGATTTTCGGGATGTCGGGGAGGTAAATTATGTCTAAGGGCTTGGCAAAAATCTCACATGGTAAACTATACTTAATTTTACGGGAGTGTCTTTTCAAGCGCAAATTTTGTTCTGGCCTTGGGAAAGCATAGGGGTTTTGCGCCCAACTTATGTTAATTTCAGCTCGTTTTGAGTTTGACTCAGTTATTTATTTTTATTTGTGTTTGTTTTGGGTTTCATTTATTTATCGATGATGATTTGTGGTAGTTTCAAGCTTGGTAGATTATTTTATTTGATTTTTGCTCATTTTTTGTTTAATGGAGTTATTTACTTTTCTTTGAAAACTTATTTTGTGGAAAAAGTTTTTTTAATTAGCTTCTGTTCGTTTTATATTGACATAGTCTTTTCAGGGAAAAAGAAAATAACACTTTAAATCTTTCCGTTTTTAAGACTTTATAGTTTGGCCTGCTATTTGTATGCTGGAGAAAAATTTTCAGCAATTTTTAATAACATACACCATTTTAAAAATCTGGACACAAATAGTACTGTTTAACTTAGTTTCATACCTCACCTCTAGTTGACCTAAAATGGAAAACTTGATACCATTCGCAAAAAAATCTGTTTATTTTCTTTGATAGCTTTGATACACTTACACTATTTTGATTTGGTTAAATTTTAAGGGCAGAAGTAGCCTCGAAAGTTTGAACATAATACCCTCAGTCGTTCTTGTGATACTGCTGAGACGCCTTATTGGGAATTAGCATTACCACAGCGCATTTTCATTTAATCTTGAGGCAAAATTTAGTTTTTAAGCATAATGGGCGAATGTCAGGGTGGGAGTGGAAGGGGTATTAGTAGCCCTCCAATCACTTTCGACTATTAAACAGGGCATCAGCCCTTTCTATTTTCAATCGAATGAGCCCCTTCCGAAGTTCCCACGACAACTCCTTCGATACGAAGTGCCCTGGTCTAAACAACAGCAACAACAAAAAATATTACTTATCACTTTCAACTATTAAAAAGGGCACTAGCCCTTTGATTTTCAAACCAAATGAGCCCTTTTCTGAAGTTTATACGACAACGTCTCCTATAAAAACCTTATATGCCCCAAGGGCATAACTTTAAACCCTTGCCCTGAGGGCTTTGGCGGAGTATCCTCCTTAAAAATATATTTCTATCTGTAAATCAACAACGCTGAACAAAATGCAACTACGCAGCTATTTCAAAATTTTTCCTGGATGTGTTTGGGGGAAAGATGGGGGTGGGGGGGCTAGTTGCCCTCCAATCACTTTCGACTATCAAAAAGCGCACAACTCCGTTGAATTTCAAAAACGTATCCTCAAAAACATATTCTCTATGTGGAAATCAACTGTGCTGAACAAAATGGCTATCTCAAATTTTTAATTGGATGTGTTTGGGGGAATGATAGGCGTGGGGGAGGGGCTAGATCCCTTCCAATCACTTTTGACTATAAAAATGGAACTAGTTCTTTGAATTTCCAATCGAATGAGCCTGTTTTGAAGTTTCTACGACAACGCCTTCTGTAAAAACCTTATATGCCCCCAGGGAATAACTTAAAACACTTTTGGGGGGATGTATTTGGGGGAATGATGGGCATGGGGGGACTAGTTGCCAACCAATCACTTTGGACTATTAAAAAGGGTACTAGCCCTTTGAATTTCCAATCGAATGAGCCTGTTTTGAAGCTTCTACGACAACGCCTTTTATAAAAACCGTATATTCCCCAAGGGCATAGCTTAAGACCCTTGCCCTGAGGGTTGTGGGGAGTGTCCTCCACAAAACATATTTTCTATCTGGAAATCAACTACGCTGAACAAAATGGCTATCTAAAAATTTTGATTGGATCTATTTGGGGGAATGATGGGCGTTGGAGGGAGGGCTAGTTGCCCTCCCTCCAGGGTTGTGGAGGAGTGTCCTGCTCAAAAACATATTTTCTATCTGGAAATGAACTACGCTGAACCAAATGACTATCTCAGAATTTAGGTTAGATGTGTTTGGGGGAATGATGGGCGTGGGGGAGGGCTAGTTGCCCTCCAATCACTTTCACTATTAAAAAGGACACTAGCCACTCCAATTTCCAATCGAGTGAGCTCTTTTCTAGGTTTCTACGACGAATCCTTTGTTACGAAGTGCCCGGGTATGGAGAAAAAAAAAACAAAAAAACAACACATTGTGCCCACATTGTTCTTTACTTAGGCAGAGCTAGCGCGTTGTTTATTAAAACGTGGGCGTGAGAGGGGGGTTATTTAACGTTCAATCACTTTCAAGTATTAAAAAGGGCACTAGCCCTTTGAATTTCCCATCAAATGAGCCTTTTTTGAAGGTTCTATGACAACGCCTTCTATAAAAACCTTATATGCCCCAGGGCATAACTTAAAACCCTTTCCCTGAGGATTGTGGGGGAGCGTCCAACTCAAAAACATATTTTCTATCTGGAAATAAACTACGCTGAACAAAATGGCTATCTCAAAATTTAGATTGGATGTGTTTGGGGGAATGATGGGACTGGGAGGGGGAGGGGCAATTGCCCTCCAATCACTTTCGACTATTAAAAAGGACACTAGCCACTCCAATTTGCAATCGAATGAACCCTTTTCGAAGTTTCTACGACAATTCCTTCGATACGAAGTACCCGGGTTGAGAAAAAACACTTTGTGCCCACATCGTTCTTTACTTAGGCAGCGCTAGCGCGCTGCCTATGATTAGATAATATTTTAGGTCACGAGGATTTAGAAGATGCAGCTAGACGGCATAATAGTAAAATATTGTACTGGCACGTTAACAAATTGAGAGGCAGTAGTCAATCCGGACTTGTCCCAGTTAAAGATAGGAATGGGGTGGCAATTAGCGATAAGACAAAAGCTAAAGCGAGATGGGCCGAACATTTTGAGAATTTGCTTAACCGTGATAGAGTTGTAGGAAAAAATATAGAGGAAAATGAAAAAGTTTGTGATACCTTGGATGTGAAGGAAGATTTGTTTTGTGAGGAGGAATTAGAAACAGTACTAAAAGGATTAAAGAATAATAAGGCTCCAGGTGCTGATAGGGTAGTAAATGAGTTTCTTAAATATGGTGGCTCTGAGGTTAGAAATAAGTTATTGGAGATTATGAATATGATTTTTGAAAAAGGGGAAGTACCTAATGATTTTAGGAAAACCTTAATTAAGCCACTTTATAAGAAAGGTGATAAAAGTGAGTGTGGTAATTATCGAGGCATTAGTCTGGTCTCTGTAGGTAGCAAATTGCTTAGTAATATGATACTTTTTAAACTGAGAGATGGCGTAGACAAAGTTTTAAGAGAAGAGCAGTGCGGTTTTAGAAAAGGTAGAGGATGTGTTGACCAAATTTTCACTCTTAGGTTAATAATTGAGAAGTGCCTAAGTTTTCAAACACCTTTGGTCCTCAGTTTTATAGATTATGAGCAAGCGTTCGATTCTGTTGATAGAGGAGCTTTAGTAAAGGTTTTATCCTTGTATGGTATACCAGACAAATACATTAAAGTGATTAGTGCTATGTACGAGAATAACACTGCTACGGTTAAGGTAGGAAATGAGGTTAGCAGCTGGTTTTGTATTAAATCAGGAGTTAAGCAGGGTTGTGTTCTATCCCCCTTTATATGGATTATTTTGATGGACTTTGTTTTAAGGAGCACAGGAAAGGCAATGGGAGACCACGGAATCAAATGGGGAGGAAAAAGTCTCCTGGACTTGGATTATGCTGATGATTTAAGCATCCTAGATGAAAGTGTGAGCAAAATGAATGAAGTTTTAGAGGTTTTGCGAGTTCAGGGTGCTAGTATTGGTTTGAAAATTAATGTTAGGAAGACCAAGTCACTAAGGCTAGGAATAAGTGAAGATGAAAAGGTGACGTTGGGTAATGAAAAGATTGATCAGGTGGGCAGTTTCACTTACCTTGGTAATATTATTAGTAAAGATGGTGGGAGCAGTGAAGATGTTAAAAATAGAATAGCCAAGGCTCAGGGTGTTTTTTCACAGTTAAAAAAAGTCTGGAAGAATAGGAAGATAAGTCTGCAAACCAAGATTAGAATCTTAGAAGCTACAGTGATGACAGTGGTCAAACATGGCTCTGAAGCATGGACGCTCCGAAAAGCGGATGAAGATTTGCTAGATGTTTTCCAGAGAAATTGCTTAAGGATTGTTCTGGGTACCCGGCTGACTGACCGTATTTCAAACAATAGGCTATACGAAAAATGTGGTTCAATACCGCTTTCTAGGTCTATAATGAAAGAAAGGTTGAGGTGGTTAGGGCATGTTGTTCGGATGAAGGATGACAGATTGCCGAAGATTGTTCTTTTCGGCCAACCATCTAGGGCTAAACGGAAAGCAGGTCGTCCCCGTCTGGGTTGGGAGGACGTCATAAAGAAAGATTTAAAGGAAATGGGAACTTCGTGGGCGGGTGTAAAAAGGGAGGCTTTGAATAGATTGGGGTGGAGGAGGAGCGTGCGTAGCTGTGTTGGCCTCAGGCGGCTTGGTGCTGCGATGAGTTGTTAGTAGTAGTAGTAGTAGTATACAAATTATCTGGTTTTTCATTGGCGGGAGAATTCACCTTTTTTTGATTGTTGATTGGGTATCTATAAGACTAACCCTAACTTAATCTGGGTTGGAAATAAATGGATAAAATTTGCGCACAGAGGACTCTAGAGGGGAAATTAAATCTGCCAAAGGAAATGTCTTGGAAGAAAAGAGAAACTGCGTCGCTATTTTAATTTTATTAGTTTCATGGTTGCAGCAGTAGCTTCAACCTAGTAAATAGCAAACCACATCCCATAGAAACCCAAAGTTAAAAAATCTTGTTTTGAAAAAAATGTATCTATTATTTCGGCTCGTCTTAAAAGTTAAAGTTCGAGGGAGCATTATGACCAAGAGAATACTAGGCGTTTAGGGTATAGAAAGATGGGGGGGGGGGGTAATACACGAAGTGGGGTTTTCTCAAATCTTGGAAGTTTGTCTCAGGACATTAACCCTCCTAGGGTTTATTAACCAAATTTTCAATTTTCTCGAATATTCAGCTTTCTTACATTTTTTATTTTTATTTTTCGATTAATCAAGATCAGGTTTTGGGATCTAGTCTTAAAACACTAACCCTTTCTAGTATTTGAGCATTTGACTTTCACTTCGTTTTAATATAAAGCCTTTTCTTTCTTTTGTTATTTCTTGAATTGATCAAGATTACATTTTGGGGGTTTGTGTAATGAAAATAACCCTTTTAGGGCCTGAAAGTCTTGCCGAGTTTTAAATTTTTTAATATCAAGCCTTTCCCCGATTATTTTTATGATTATTTTTAGATTGATAAAACTCAGATTTAGGAATTCGTCTTTAGACAAAAACTCTTCTGGAGGGAGGCCAACCTTCGGCCCCCCTCTAGAAGGTAGGTCTGAATTTAACATAAAAATTTGTCAAAAAGCTTACATGGCCAATTTTTGGTAATTTTTTACTGTCCTTTTCTGGTAACAAGCCTTAGTTAAAATAATTTGTCAAAGTAAAACCCTGCTAGAGAATACTGACCACTGTACACATATATAAGAATATGTATTCTAAAAAACTATGGGAGGGTGGAGGAATTTTGATTAAGGTTTCTTCCAGGAAAAAACCTTACGGGTAAGGGGTGTATTTTACATAGGAGAAACTTTCCAATGGAGAGTTTCCTGTGAGAGGAGGGAATTTTTCATAGAGGCTGAGCCAGATTAGTACTTGTCTATTATACAAAACACACTCGAGAAGTGAAGTTTGAAGACAATAAAATATGATGAAAACAGAATACTTTATTAGTTATGTAGTGAAGGTCATATGTGAATTATTATGGGAGCTTCACCGTCAGCTAACCGTCTCAAAGACAAAGAAAAGTTCATTATTAATGCAATTCTTGAGGACACCGGTTAGTTTGCTTTGACTAGTGATAAAATATAATGTCTCACCATGAATGTTCAAGAACCATTTTAGGTTGTTGGAAGGGCTACAACACAACTGAGCTGGAACTAGCAGGTTTCACTCATTTGAAATTGAACCACAAAAATAGTGTTGTCAACTCAGAAACTGGCACCTCTACCCCAAATATACAGAGAATGTGGGGTTCCACAAAGTGGAACAACAAACAGCACCGAGGTAAATCCGTCATCATTTAAATTCATACTTAGTAGATTAGGCCTACATATCATGTTGCAGGCGGCAGTAGTCAGCAAAAGGGCCAAAAAACAATAGCATGAAGAGCAGGGTATTGAGGAGACGACAACCCCTTCATATATGGAATAATTGCTGTTTGTTTTGATTTTAAGGTAAAATTAAAGGGGTTGGATTAGTAAAATGAAACTTTCAGGGACAGGTCTACGGGCTAAAGTACGTTCAAAGAAGGTATTTTGAAGTACCTACCTCCACCCCATCTCCCTCTGGAGGGTCCTGACCTTTGATGACCTTTAAGAACCTGTGTGTGATAAGAGTGAAAACTTACAAAACATTGCCTATCTTCTGCTTAAATGAAGTACGACAAAATTGTTTTCAGGTTTTAAAGATATGCAAATATATTTCCGAAATTTGAATAAAACAATAATATGGCTTAAAATTCTACTCAAATAACAGGAACCACATTTTCAAAACTAAAGCCAGAAAAAAAGAAACTGATAACCCAAAATTAAGGTAAAATGTTTTTTGGTCAAAGTTTCGATAGGCCTAGGTTATCAAGTAATTTTGATGTAGGTTGCATCTGCCACTTAAGCAGACTTCAGAACCCTCTAGAGGGAGATGAAGTGGAGGTAGGGGATAAGGTTTTATTAACAGACTAATTAGATAAATAAGAAAAAGGTAGGTATGTATATGTAAAAAAGGATGTAGGTGTTTCAACATATCCATCCTGTAACACACCTTAGCCTTTAAGCCCATCCCTGAAAGTTTTATTTTCCTAACTTAACCTCTTTCCTTAGGGGCAAGATAGCCATCTAGGAGGAGTGGAGGTAGGCAGTTCAAAAGGCCTTCCCAGGACACACTTTACTCTTTAGACCCATCTTTAAAAGTTTCATTTTCCTAATCTAGCCCACTTCAAAGATAGCAAATAGTAGCTAAACTAACATTTTACCGAACTTAGTATTGCTCCTTACTTCTAGCTGAAAAAAAAATGTTTTTTTTTCATTTAATCACTGGTCAAAAAGGTAGCCTTTAGTATTCATCACACTGAAAAATAAAACCTTTAGCCAATCGAGTGACTTCGCAACAAAATGAGTGCAGCATCTTCTGAGTAAATTATTTCACATAACTAGAACTAATCCAATGAAAATATTGTCTATTATTCCATTTTAAAACTATTATAACAAGTTTTCAAGTCTTTGATGCAGATGGACACCATCTGCTTCTGCATCTGAAGAATTTGGAAAAATTCTTGAGTTCCGGGTAATTTTGGCCGTGAGGGATATATGCCGGAAGCGAACATGTATTAAGGGGATGCACACTGTCCAATAATCTGTAAACAGCTGTCTGGATTTATTATTCTATCAAACGCAGTATTTCCATTCTAGGGATTTTCCCCCTATAATGGGGATTTTTGACGTCTGTTAGGGGCAATTTTTTTCATTAGGGATTTGGGGATTTTTAGGGATTTTTCAAGTATTCTGGATTTTTAAAGGAATTTCTAAGGTTTTCTTAAATCTAGTGACTTTTCACGATATAAGCATAGATTCATTATTCAATCAAATAAGTCATACAGGAGGCTAACTAACAAAAAAAGGAAAATAAAGGTCCATTACACCTCCCAATACGTTCCAAATTAACATTTATGCAAATATACCGCCTTTAAAACTTCTAATTTCGCACCATATCAGAAATAGAAAGACTCCAGAGCGTTGTCATCAAAATGATAGGCAAACCTACTGAATCGCAAAATTGCAAATATGTTCTATACTTCTTATTTCCTAACATTTGCTCAGGTCAATTTTTTCTTCATATTTAAGGTTTTTTACTCTCTAATATCTATCAGTTCCAAAAAGATTTCAGTGGAGTCATTGGAAAAAAAGAAGGTAGGTATACCCTTGAATATCCGGATATGGACCCCTCTTGTCCCCAATAAAAATGCTGGACTTACTCCCCTGAAGGGGGTGGGGTATCTCCTCTAGGAATTGTTTAATGGTTTTAGTTTTTACTTTTAATATCTAATCGATACTCCAATAATTCTCCAAATTCTCTTGTTTGTTATTGAAATGCCTAATGAGCGTGAATAACTTCCTATTCTATAGAGGTTTCAAGCTCTTATCTGCAATTAAATACAAAAAAGCTGTTTTTAACTGAAAGTAAGGAGCGACATTAAAACTTAAAACGAACAGAAATTATTCCGTATATAAAAGGGGTTGTCCCCTCTTCAATGCCTCACTCATTATCTTAAAGTTTGACTCTTGTCGCAAATCTACTTTTCAAAACAATTAAAACAATAACTCCTTTTTGTTTTAAGTTTCAATGTCGCTCCTTACTTTCAGTTAAAAAAAAAATATTTTTAATTTAATTTCTGAACGTTCTTTTAGCTAATGCAGGTCCGACTTTGGCTCACCGTACATGAGAATTAAAACAAAATTTGTGTATTAATATTCATAGATTTATTCCGTATATGAAGGGTTACCCCTCCTCAATACCTTGCTCTTTACGCTATAAACTACTCCTAACAACTCACCGCAGCACAAAGTCACCTGAGGCCAACGCTTGTATACACAAATCTGAACCCAGTCATGAAGTGCATGTCTGAATTTGTTGCCTTTGCATTGGGATTGTTTACTGAATTAATGTACTTTTTCAAGCTGAAAAACCACTGTTTTATCGCTTGAAACTAGTGACTGAATCTCTTATCAAGGAACTGTCTATGAGCTTCATGAAGAAGGACTATGTATCAATAAATGCATTTCAACTTAATGTGAATGACCGAAGTGTTTACCTTCCTCTCGATAGTATTTACTTAGGTCCAAATGGGCAGGTCTCTCTCTTGACACTAGAATCAGATCCAGATGTGCCCCATGACGCAGTTGAATTTAATGAACGCAGAGCTGCACAATCTTTTTCCATTGAATCTGTGCACATTTAGAAATATGCAGAAATGGTTGACCCTGTATTAGCTCAGTCACTAAGGCCTCATTTCCTCCCACCCTTTATTTGAAAGTATGGGAAAGTATCATGGGATGGAAACAAATGGAACAAGAGTGGATGAGGCAAATTCTCATCAATGTTGAAAATATTTTTTTACCACCTTATCCACTGACCTACTGACGCAACAATTAAGCTCTCTGATTGGTCACGCGCAGCAGAAAACAGAATTGAAATCTGTTTTGAAATTGCAATTTTTAAAAACAGAATTGAGATCTATTTCTCTTACTTAGTCTATTTCGCCTTGCTGCTCCTTACTACACGAATGTGAGAAATGCCTAAGTATTGTTTCATATTTTACCTTTTTGTATTACTCAAAGTACATTTTAAGCAATTTTATATCCTTAAATATCATAATTTCAGTCACCTTTTGACAGATCCGTCGGCAGATAAATTTGTCTTTTTTTCAGACATTTTTTAGATATTTAACACAATTCAATATGAAAAAAGTCGAAACAAAAATAATGTTTACAAAAGTGACCGGTTGGAAACCATTCATGCCAATCCTACGTTACAATTCAAATAAAAACGAGGGGGCTGCAAAAAAAAAACAATAGAGAAGGAAAAAATAACGGACAAAAAAAATATATTCATATGGTCCAGAATCTGAGATCTGGCACTGGAATCTATAAATCATAACCGAACTTAACTAGTCGATAAATACAAAGCATTGTTTTAAATGAAGATATAGAAAAGAAGATATTTTGGTACAAGTAAAAGGTCTTGAGTTGCAAAATAAGTCGTCTTGAACAAATGCTATTAAAAGTCAGCATAACAAGGCTTGTGACTTGAAGAAATCAGAAAATGGGGAAACCTTTAGGGATTTTGGTATTGAAAATGGGGATTTCTAAGGATTTTCCACCAGTCTACTAGAGATTTGAAAAAATTTGAAGCGGAAACACTGATCAAACGACACAGGTTTTGCCCCGTCGAACTGAATTGAGGACACTCCCTCCCCCGTGCAATATCAAACTTTTCAGTGCAAAGTGAAACATGATTTTTCCCTTGAAAATTCCCCTTGAAAAGTTCAACCACCAGGAAGTCTCCTCCCCGTGGAAAATTGTCACCTTAGGAAGCTCATCTTGCAAAAATCCCTCCCCCCCCCCAAAAAAAAAACCTCTGTACAATTCCCAATAAGTAGTGCTATACGCAAACAACGGACGAATTCCATGACTTACAAAATTTCCGCAGGGGCTGTGGGGGGTTATGTTATCCTCAAAACATAGTTATTGGACCTTTTCACTATGCTGAACAAAATAGTTATCTCCAAATTTCGATAAAAGATTTTTTAGGAAAATAAATTGGTGGGAGGTTAGTTTAATAATAAATTGTATAATAATAAAATAAATTGGGTTAGTTTAGTTTAGTTTTAGTTAAGAGTTTAGAGTTTTACCTTAGAGTCAAGAAGGGGGACAATAGATATTGATGACAATGCTAAACTAACATAACCACAAAATTCCACATTATTACATAGAAAAAACCCAAACCTTAAGTTAGGTTAGAGGTTAGGTTTCTCCACGTTTAAGTTAGGTTAGGTTAGCTTATCATTAGCGCTCATGATAGGCTAACCTAACCTAACTTATACGTGTAGAACCTAGCCTCTAACCTAACCTAACTTAAGCCCCCCCCCCCTATATAGGCTATTGGGGGCCGAAATTCATTTCCGATAGAAATGATTATTATATTCGTAATCAGCATAAAAAAAGGCATCGAATGGTGTATTCACTTTATTCCTAACTCAATAATATGATTTGGTAGAACTTTACCGCGATGTTTTGTAAGTTTTACTCTTATCACAACACAGGTTCTTAAAGGTCATCAAAGGTCAGGACCCTCTAGAGAGATATTGGGTGTAGGTTCTTGGAACGTACTTTAGCCTGTGGACCTGTCCCTGAAAGTTTCATTTTACTAACCTAATCCCTTTAATTTTACCTTAAAATCAAAACAAACATAAATTATTCCATATATGAAGGGGTTGTCGCCTCCTCAATACCCGCTCTTCATGCTATTGTGTTTGGCCCTTTTGCTGACTTTACTGCCGCCTGCCATATGACATGTAATCTACTAAGCATAAATGTAAATGATGACGGGATGTACCTCGCTGCTCTCTGTTCTTCTACTTTGTGGAGCCCCACATTCTCTCTATATTTGTGGTAGAGGTGCCAGTTTCTGAGTTGACAACACTATTTTTGTGGTTCAATTTCAAATGAGTGAAACCTGCTAGTTCCAGCTCAGTTGTGTTGTAGCCCTTCCAACAACCTAAATGATTCTTGAACAGTCATGTGAGATATTATATTTTATCACTAGTCAAAGCAAACTAACCAGTGTCCTCAAGAATCACATTATAATGAACTTTTCTTTGTCTTTGAGACGGTTAGCTGACAGTGAAGCTCCAATAATAATTCACATATGACTTCACTACAAGTGATGTATTTGAGGGAATGATGGGCATGGGGGGGACTAGTTGCCACCAATCACTTTGGACTATTAAAAAGGGTACTAGCCCTTTGAATTTCCAATCGAATGAGCCTTGTTTGAAGCTTCTACGACAACGCCTTCTATAAAACCGTATATTCCCCAAGGGCATAGCTTAAGACCCTTGCCCTGAGGGTTGTGAGGGAGTGTCATCCACAAAACATATTTTCTATCTGGAAATCAACTACGCTGAACAAGATGGCTATCTAAAAATTTTGATTGGATCTATTTGGGGGATATGAAGGGCGTTGGAAGGAGGGCTAGTTGCCCTCCCTCCAGGGTTGTGGAGGAGTGTCCTGCTCAAAAACCATCTTTTCTATCTGGAATCAACTACGCTGAACCAAATGACTATCTCAGAATTTAGATTGGATGTGTTTGGGGGAATGATGGGCGCGGGGGAGGGCTAGTTGCCCTCCAATCACTTTCACTATTAAAAAGGACACTAGCCACTCCAATTTCCAATCAGAGTGAGCTCTTTTCTAGGTTTCTACGACGAATCCTTTGTTACGAAGTGCCCGGGTATGGAGAAAAAAAAAACAAAAAACAACACATTGTGCCCACATTGTTCTTTACTTAGGCAGAGCTAGCGCGTTGTGTATTAAAACGTGGGCGTGAGAGGGGGGTTAGTTAACGGTTCAATCACTTTCAACTATTAAAAAGGGCACTAGCCCTTTGAATTTCCCATCAAATGAGCCTTTTTTGAAGGTTCTATGACAACGCCCTTCTATAAAAACCTATATGCCCCCAGGGCATAACTTTTAAAACCCTTTCCCTGAGGATTGTGAGGGAGTGTCATCCACAAAACATATTTTCTATCTGGAAATCAACTACGCTGAACAAGATGGCTATCTAAAAATTTAGATTGGATGTGTTTGGGGGAATGATGGGACTGGGAGGGGGAGGGGCAATTGCCCTCCAATCACTTTCGACTATTAAAAAGGTCTGTTTATCTTGAGGTCCAGGAGGTCAATCTGTCCAGGAGATGGCTCACCGATTAAATTTTACTGTTGATTGCTGGTTATTCAAGGACTTTCTACTTTTATTTAGTGTAAAGGAGGAGGCTGTCCCTCTTATATACGAAATAATTCTGTTCGTTTGAAGTTTTAATGTTTCTCCTTACTTTTTAGTTGAGAAAACTTGTTTTTTATTTAATCACGGTAAAAAATTAAGATTACTGGAAAGAACTAATGAAAGAAGATTGATTGCTTGAAATTATTTTAATTCCTGGAAGCCCTGGTTATTTTAATTAGTCAATGTTATAATTAGACAAAGAAACTTTTTAAAATATGTTGTTTTTTTTTTGCAGTTAAGGACAAATGATATTCTGGCCTCTAGAAGATTTAGGGGTCGGTAGCCCTTTCCTTTTTGGGGGATTTCTTTAAGATAGATAGATGGATAATTTATTCAGCCGCTATGCCATACACAAACAAAACAATGATTATATAAGACAACAGCCAGCATACACTTAAATAAATGTTTAACTACTAACAACAAACAAAAACCTAAAAACCCATTATTTACATCTTTTTATACCCTTTTTTATAAATTCCAGTCACTGCTATAGTCGTCTCCGGGATGAAGATTTAAGAATCGCAGGAAAAAAACACTTCCCATCACCTAAATACTTCAATCTCAAATCTAAAAGCCCCTGGCACACCGTCAAAAATGGAGCAAATTTTCTTTTTCCATGATCTTGGGCCCTGAGTATTTCTTTTAAATACTCTTAATCTACTTTTTAAGGGCAAACCATTCGCTCGGACCTGGAACCACCGATGCAAGTTTTCTGGTGGGCAAATTCAGCTTAAATAAATATCCTAGTCCAAAAGACCCTTTTATCTTAGAATACTGGCGCAAGGTTTCAGATTTTCCAATCTGTCCATGCCAGAGTTGGATCTCTTGATCCTCCTTAACATGTTTAGCTTCCGATAATTTCCTCTGGATCGCATGTTGGACCAAGACCTTCATTCCAAGCGTATGAAAAGTCACGCGCCTTTATCAAGGAGGGCTTTAAAATGGAACGGCCACGAATCTTTTTCTACCTTGCTGACAATAATTCAACAATCTGGCGGCTTTCATAAGCCTCTCATTCTGGTAGGTTGGGTAATGTTCAGCCAAAATTTTACAACTTGTAGTAACCTTTCTTTATGCAGCGGGAAAACACAACCTAGATCTCCTTTAAGACCCCTGTGTATGAGGTGTAGCATGTATACCCTAAACCAATATTTTATAATATTTTAGTTGGACCATTTTAATTGCGGGATCACCTCATATCCCCAAAGCTCCGGACCATAATGTATAGTAGGGCGAATTTTCGATTGAAATAAACTACTTATGCATTTTATAATATTTTAACTTTCATTAAAGCTGGAATTCCTTATAAAAACTGCATGAAGAGGAAACCGTTTTACTCCTCTACCACCATGTCTTTTCACCTGACTCCTTCCTCTTTGCTTTATTATTAATGACTATCGATCAAATTTTTATTATTGATTCGCATCCAATTTATCTAGAAATCTTACTTAAACTTGTTGTTTTTTACCAGAGCTATAGGCCTACTAGTTGTTATAGTTGACAATGCAACCTCGGATCCCCGTTTGTTAATAACGGTGTAAAATTAACGACGTCTTCCATTCCTGAAACCGGAAAAATTCCTGATGAAAGCACACTAATTAAACAGCAGTATAAACAATGTGGCATAAATAAACTTGAAAACGATTCTCATATTAAACGAGTGGAATTCCATGAAATTCCAGGGAGCTGTTCCTCCATTCCAATTCTTCCCTTTAACACATGGTGCAACCTCCTACAATATCTACCTCCCGGTTAACGAATAAATGCTTCCCCTTCATTAGAGGTGATTATATTCCTATGTCCGAAAAAATATTCCCAAAATTCTTCATCACACCCCTGTACTAAGATACTTCTTGTTTACTTGCGAAAATGTTGCCGGCCAGCTATTCTGGATCCGGGATTCCCTCTGGCGCTTTCCTTGTCTTGGTTCCCTTACCCTCAAAATTCCTTCATATTACTCTCCAAGTAAAAACGGTCATTTGCTCCATTTGGGACGTGTATTAAAATCTCGTTTTCTTACTTTTATTATTCTCTTCTGGCATCTCCTAACATCACGAGAACTAACAAATAGTGTTGCTTTCTACAACATCATACTAGCTGCTTTACCCGATTTGGCCTCTGCTAACAAAGTTACTACTTAAACAATCCGTATCATAAAAACTTTCACTAACTGGTTTTAATGAACTCAATAATGGCGCTGATAGCTCCAGTAATAACCTATTAAAATTAGCTTCCTAATTCATCCCTAGAATCACTCCTTAACATTAGCTGCTCTAGTCTCCGACAACCTTGCTCTTACTAAATAAGCGCTAATGCATTCTGTTCGCTCTCACTCCACTCATCTTTTAGCGGTCTACTTGGTGAAGTATACCTAAGCTGGCAAAAGAAACATATCTCATTAAACGCTACACTCAAGGCCAACCTTAACTTAATCGGTAGGTGTCAGACAACTGAATATTGAAAAACTTCAACATTCAATGATTCCACATCCAAACAAAGGTCAACCAAACATAATCAATAATACTAGGCCTCAGATGTGAGTATTATATATTTGATGTATATCTATATTATTTGATATTTTAATGTGACTATTTATTTAAATTTCTGTCGTTTTGGTTTCATGTTGTTCACTGAAAATAATTGCGGTGGTTTTAAGGCGTGAATTGTTTATAGGAATTTTTTCTGATATTTGATATGGGCTTTACTAATCTTGAACTTCCTTCTTTGGAAAGCTGTTTAAAATTAATCTTCTGTTCGTTTTTCATTGACTTGAAATATTGTTAAATGCTGGATATTTGTAATTTTTTTCATGCTTAGAATAAAAAATGTTGGATTGTTAATTTAAATTTTGGGTGAAATTTAAATGTTGAAATTTATATGAATTAAAAATCGACGGGATCTTTGGTCTTCTGTAGATCTGAAACCACCCTAACTCTCGTCCTTTCCGATGAGTCTTAACTATACGCGTATCTTAGTTTTTTTTCAAAAAAAAAAAAAAACATGTTTCAATTTAATTGTTGAAAATTAAAGTTTGTTGTGTTGTTCTAAGGACAAAAATGGGCGCCATATACCATGGAACGGATTCGTTCCTTATGTTTCGGTCTGAATAAAAGTTTCCTTGTATTCAGGGCATTGGACAGGCCTTTCAGGGCATTCCTAGGCATTGAAAATACCCTGGAATTTTCAAGCAGAATCAGCGTGAAAACAAAATTAACTTTGGCGCTAGTGTACTGCTTTGTGTTAGCCCAGATTCAAGGCCGTATCCAGGCATTAGGGGGGTTTTGACTCACCCCTCTGAAATGTTTGTCCGACTCGTAAAACGTAGGAAAGATGCAATTTAACAAAGTTTTTATGTGTTTTTTTTTTATTTTTTGTAGCATGGAAAACTATAATACTACTATGTCACGATGACTACTGTGCACAATTCATTACAGAATCGAAGCTATCTGAGCAGGGCTTCATGTTTCCATGTTTGTTTTTTTTTTTTTTTGGGGGGGGGGGGGGGTGCTGGTCTGTATTGATAAATGTCTGCATTTCAACTGAGCCTTGTTTTTGAAGATTTTTTTTTGGGGGGGGGCATCCTAAAAGGTATTTAAAAAGTTCGCTCTCTTTTGTGCCTTTACTAAAGAGCCTTACCCGGCTATGGCTATGATTCTGACTAATTTTCTAGACTTTTTGCTGATTTATTTCAGGGGGAGGGGTTAAAAAAAAAACAGAGAAGTACATGAAAAAATATAGGATGTTATAGGAAAATCATTAAAATTGTGAAATGTTGGGAGGGGATATGGGTTGTTAGGCCACTTCCCTGCTTATATATCCTTCCATTCTATCCTAGAACATTCTGTTCCATTTCCATTCTATCATCCTATTTCCATTAACATCCCAACATTTTTATTCTATCCTAGAACAACACCCGGGCTCGCTCGGGTGTTGTTAATGTCTTAATTTAATGTCAATATCAAGAATTGTATATGATTTTTAATACTATGTTTTACTACCTGCAAAAAGCGCTAAATATGGGGATTTCTTTTCAAGTGAACCCTTAAACATCTTTCTTTGAAGTTTTAGCGCCCCACTAGCGGCAAAAAAAAGAAAGAAAGAAAGTGAGACACGTCACTGCTTCCCATGCAAAAATGTGAATTTTCTTGTTGTTCAAGAGGGTGGGGAGACTGTAATTCTCCTTAATAGGGTTTTCGGTTATGCTAATTCCAATGGCGCAGTTTCTTCTTTCGATCCGACCTTATTGTGTGGGGTGTCAGGCTATTTCTCGAAATTTTCAAAAAATTGTTTTGCAACTAACCATAGTTACCATTCCTGAATCAGCTAAAAATGGCGATTCTTCTTCCCTTGACAGTTTTTTTTCAAGCGTGTTTTAAATCTTCGGTTATTAGGGGCTAAGGTTCCTTCTTTACTAGATCGCTCCTATGGGGCAATCATGATAATATCCTGAAAAATAATTATGATTCTAATTTGACTAGTCAGAGATGACATCTCTGACTAGTCGTTTAACTACGACAAATAATGTGAATCATTTTTTCAGCATAGCCACTTTGAATTATAATTTTCTTTTTCAGAATTTCAAAAGATATATGATCGCCTTGATATTAAACTTACTGAACGTGGTGAGTCTTTCTACCAGGATTCTATGAAAAAAATAGTTGACGATCTGAAGCAGAAAAACCTACTAGTACATAAAGAAGGAAGATATGTGATGTTCCCAATCAAAGAAGGTTTAAAGCCTCTAACTGTGGTTAAATCCGATGGTGGTTACACCTATGACACGTCTGATATTGCCGCTTTGTGCCACCGACTGCAAGTTGAAAAAGCAGACTGGATCATCTATGTCACCGACCTTGGACAAGTATGAAATCAGTACTTTTTCTTATTACCTTTGTCCTTCTCATCGTCATTCAGCGGATAATTTACTTGAAATCCCTATTTGCCCTTCAGTCTTTTTCTCTTAAAATCATTAATTCTCTTTTAAGTAAAATCAATTTTCGTAGACAATTTGCTTGAAATTCCGATTTCCCCTTAAGTTCTTTTCTCTTTTAAGTAAAATAAATTTTCATAGACAATTTGCTTGAGATCCCTATTTCTCCTTCAGTCCTTTTCTCTTAAAATCCTTAATTCTCTTTTAAGTAAAATAATTTTTATAGACAATTTGCTTGAAATCCCTATTTTCCCCTTCAATCCTTTTCTCTTAAAATCCTTAATTCTCTTTTAAGTAAAATTAATTTTCATAGACAATTTGCTTGAGATCCCTCTTTCCCTTCAGTTCTTTTCTTTAAAATCCTTAATTCTCTTTTAAGTAAAATCAATTTTCATAGACAGTTTGCTTGTGATCCCTATATCCCCTTCAGTCCTTTTCTCTTAAAATCCTTATTTCTTTTTTAAGTAAAATAAATTTTCATAGACAATTTGCTTGAAATCCCTATTTCTCCTTCAGTCCTTTTCTCTTAAAATCCTTAATTCTCTTTTAAGTAAAATCAATTTTCATAGACATTCAGTATTCTAAATATGAACAGTATTCAATATTTTTTATTTTATTTATTTTACATAGAAAGTAAATGCTAGTAAAGAATTTATTTTTTCTAAATAATTTATTTATTTAAAGCAAAATGCTTGTTGTATGAAATAAGAACATTTACTGCAGCACAATTCACTAAACAACACAATGAAATTCGGACTAAAAACAAAAGCAAAAAAAAAAAAAAAAACAAATACAAAATATTTGAGAACCTTCGGGTAGTAAACTCTTTTTATAAAATGGTATGCTGACCAGGCTATGCTTAAACAGTCAAATAATGTTTTGGGCATTACATCGTATGAGTACAGTCTGTAGACACTGAGACTTCCAAAGGTATTTGAAAGGCGCCATCTTCTTATGATGCTTTTTGGGGAGGGGACCCTAAAACCCTCACTTCACCTTGCCAATTCCTTTGTCCTCCATTCCGAAAGGCATCAAAACGGTATCTATTGTCAACTGTTCCATACTTTTTTAATTACTACAATAATGAACTTCTTGAAAATGTTGTGTATAGTTTTGGTAATTCATTTTAGTATTTCTTCCATTTTATTCTGTGTTAAAATTTCTTGTTTTGTGACGTCCTCTGCTAGCTGTGTGCTTTTTTTTTTTTTTTTTTTTAATATGAAATTATTGATAACTTTGTACTTTTCAGCGCCATTGAGTGGCTAAAGCTGGTTGAAATCCCTAGTTCCCCTACCTTAATCCCTATTTTTGTAATCGTTAATTCCCTTCGGAGTTAAATCCATTTTCATGCACATTCTCTATTAGATACCTGAAAATCGTCGATAAATTTCTATTTTTCTTTTTTTTTCATGGAAAGTAAAATATTACTACAAGCAAAGTTATAGGCTACTGTAATATTAATTAACGCTATCAATCTGTTTTTGTTGAGTTCAGTTATAATCCCAAATTCTTTTTTTATTTTCTTTGTGAAATCTCGTACAATTTTTACATCCCTTATATAAACTAGATGTAGCCTTTCTTAGTTGTTTTTTTGTCTATTTTGTTATCTAGTAATACTTTCTACGTTACTTTCATAGATGTAGATATGATTTTTGGGGAAAAATAGACGTATTGTTTAATATGAACAAGCGTGAATTTTAACATACTGCAATACGAATGTTTTTAAAAACATATCATGAGATTCTTTGGACTTTAGAGAATTAAATGTAAAATATGTAAAAATCTAACGAGGTAAGCTTGAAAATATTTATTTAGGTATATTAAGATTCTGCACCAAAAAATTATATTTAGTCTTTTTACTTTCTTGTTATTTTGTTTTTTTATTCTTATAATTTTTATTATTATTCCTAATATTACTTATTGCGTATTGTTCGTCCATTGGGTCAACAAAGCCCATTCGAATGTTAAATTATTTAAACGTGTCAAAAATTCTTTAAATATTTTAAATCTTCTGGTGGAATTTTTTTTACGAAAAATTACAAAGAAAACTTTAATGTTTTCCGTGTAGATTTCGAAAATCTAAAAATTTCGTTGAGACATCCCATTAAATTTTTGTAATTATTCCTTATTGCCTGGCTGCTGTACCCTGGTTGCACCCTTCCTGGCTGTTATTGCCTCAAGTTGGCTGTTGAACCCCTCCTCCACCCTGATGATCAAAGGCTTGCAAGCAATTTTTTCCCGGACAATGCTCTTAATTTAACAAATTTATATACAACATTATTCATTATAACAACAAAGTTATTATAATGTTGTTAAAAGCTGTTATAACAGCGGAGTTGTTAAAACATTATACAACAAAGTTGTATACTTTTGTCAGAGAAGTTAATGTTATTGGCCAAGCCCTCAACAGTATTTTAAGTGAGATTGTATAAAAACACGCTGAAATAAATGACCTTTTTCTTTTAAATCTTTACCATTTCCACATTTCCACAAATCTCCTGAAAATACTCGATTCGAGTGAGTCAAGCCTTCGAACATAAATATCCAAATTCACCTTTAATTCTTAGCTTGAAAGCTAGCGTTATTCTTTAGCTAATTATTTCGGCTAATTTTTAGCACAAATTGACCGTTAATTCTTACCTTGACAATTTGCGTAAAATACGCATGTTTTTGAACAGTCACAGCTGTTTTTAGCTTGAAAATACTATAGCGGTCCAGCCCCTCGGGTCAGTTGAACGTTCAACGTTCATTTCATTGCGTGTATGGTTACTTGTTAGGATAAACAGATATATAACCTAGCATAGGTCTACTATAAAAGCAGACTTTCTTTAATTAGACTATCGAATATCAAATGTCAAAAATAAAATAGAATGTCACACTCAAAAAACATAGTACAACGAGTTGCACCTAATTCTCTCTTTTCATAATGAAATTGAAAAAATATAAGTTATCCGTTTTTGTCCGTTTCTTCGACTAGAAAAAACCGAAATAAAAATCTAATAAGTCTTGACTGGCCCACAACACAGAAAATTTTGCTCAGATCCTTTCCTTTTTCTGATTTTGTATTTTTAACATTGCGTTTTTCTCCTTGTTACTTTTTTCATTTTTTTTTAGAGCTCTCATTTTGATTCTTTGTTTGATTGTGTGAAACATGCTGGTTATATTGACAGAAATGACTTGCGCATTGATCATGTTGGTTTTGGGGTTGTGCTCGGGGAAAACAAGAAAAAACTTCAAACAAGATCAGGGGACACGATTCGACTTGTGGACCTCCTAGACAAAGGTAAGTTGTTGTCTCCAATCTGTAGGATCTCGAATTGCTGTGGACAGGAGGTGAGGACAAGGGGGAGGGATGAGGGCAATTACAAAGTGAGCCAAGGTTCAGGCCAGAAAGGAGGTATCAAAGGGGCTATTGCCCCGCCCCTCCCCTTTATAGTATCGAACCCCCTTAACATATCTCTTACGATGGAGGGACGGGGGGAAACATTATTTATCGGAGGATTGTGCCAATAGACTTGCCTGTGACAATTACTACCATCGTATGAGATATGTTAAGGGGTTTCTATACTGTAAAGGGGAGGGGCGGGGCAATAACCCCCATCCTTCTAGATATTAAAAAATACTTTTTTGTTTTTTTTTTATGGGAAAAGTAAAAAAAAAAATATCTTCTCTCCCAGATTTGGAAAAATACCTGGGTTTTTTTATCTTCATTAGATAAATTCCTCTCATCCCCCTACATATTTTTAAAAACGTTTTTGAATCATGATTTATCGGGGGATTTTTGCCAATAGATTGCCTGTGATGATTACTACCATTGTAAGAAATATGTTAAGGGGGATTCGATACATTAAAGGATCAGCAAGACCATTTACAGGTGGGAGCTACAGAGTTTGAACCCCCCCCCCCCCCGTCGAAATTCCTGTTCGATTCATAAAAACGTAACAAAAATGCATTTAAACAAATTTTTGATGCGCTTTTTAGTTTTCTGAGTAAACATCCCTAGACAAAGAGGAGGATTTTGTTTACGAAATCCTGGATACGCTCTTGATGGTCACCCTATCTCGTCAATTATAAGCTTTTTAGTTTACGTGGCCAAACTATTCAGAATTGAATGGGGGGTCTTGCCATAACTTGTAGAGCTTGACTTGTAGAGAGGTCAGGAAAGGGCAGTTCCTAAAATTCTCTAGCATACCTGCTCGGAAAACGATAAAATTCAGCTCCAAGGAGTATTATCTGAGCAATTTGGCAGCTTCAGGAGTCTCCTGTGGTGCTACCCCCTTTTATTTAAAACCTTGCCGTCACAGAAGACGTAAGATTCCTTTGTCTTTTCAATCAAACATCAACGTCAAATCACAGATTAACAATAGCTCGCTATGGTGCCTAGTCCCCAGGGAGATTCTCAAAATGGACCCTTTGTCTTTGAGACGATCAGCCGAAACCTGAGGCTCGCTAAATGGTTTTAAGGTATCGAATCCCTTTAAGCTATTAGATTAATCTAGAAACTGTTTAAAAATAAATTACTATGTTCTTTTTCGTTCAATGTTATTGAGACTAGCTGTAACTGGAGTAAACTTATTCCATTAATGAGTTTTAAAATCTAATCCCCGTAACATGCCCATCCGTTAAATTCATTTTTTTATATATTATTTTCAAATAGTTTATTATTTTCTTTTTTCAGTCCATATCAAAAGAGTGTAGCCGAACTAAGCTTATTGTATTAATTACTTTTAAGTTTAATGTATTGTCTGTTACGAGTACAACCATTGTAAGAAATATGTTCAACTGTTAAATTTATTTTTAAAGTTATTAAAAAATAAATTTAAATTAAACGATTAAAACTGATCTAAGCTCATTGTATTAATGACTTAAAATCTAATATATTTAAAATTGATATTCAGGATAAAGCTGCTGTTTGCGGCACTTTTTTGTGGAGCAGACTATATTACTAATAGTGAAGTTGAGCAGTTGTCCAAGATTACTTATTCGACAAGCCGGTCTACTTATCCTTAGCGTTTCACGTGACCCAAATGACATCAGAGGTTTGTAAAATTACTACTTGAAACGGTCTGGGTTAGTGGTAGTGGTTACACCTGCTAAATTTTGCTACAAATTTTTGTTCCAATTGCCAGGTAATATTTGTCGTACTTTGATAGCCAAAACTTCATCGGTCAGTATATCTAAATTGATTGTTTAAATAATTGAAAAAATAATAAATTGTTTGTTTTAATTAATTAAACAATTAATTTGTCTATTAAAAAAACTGCAGATAAAATTTAATGAAAAGATCCATTGCTAGTTTTTAATGTAGCATTTGGTTTTATACACCAATCATTGGTCAGAAGTTTTTGTAATTTTTGCAAATGCTTGGTGTTTAAGTATGAAGAACAATCTTTAGTGGTGTTTTCAATGTTGGTAGTTGTTGTTTATGCATAAAGAATGATGTTCAGTGGTGTTTTCGGTGTTGGAGTTTCAACGATTTTTGGCATTTTCAATGTTGGTGTTTCAATTTGCTTGTGGTTGGTGTAGAGGTTAGTATGATTACTACTTGAAACGGTCTGGGTTAATGGTAATGGTTATGCCTTCTAAATTTTGCTACAGATGTTATAATTGCCAGGTAATATATTTCGTACTTTGATAGCCCAAACTTCATTCATCAATATCATTTGAATTAATCTTAGTTGTTCAATTAATTGAATAATTAATTTTTCTATTAAACAAACTGCGGAGAAAAATTCGATGAAAAGATCCATCGCTAGTTTTAATGTAGCATTTGATTTAATACAACAATCATCTGGTCAGAAAATTTTTTACAATATGAAGTTTGAGTTTTCGAATGAAAATTCTGTTTTTTTTCGGAATTTGTTTTTCCGAAAAAACGGAATGAATTTCCGTTTTTTTTCATTCTCTTGAATAAGCATATCATTTTCTGGTGTTTGAAACCAGTGTTATCAGTGTGTTGTTAGTTGGTGTTTAAGCATGAAGAATAATCTTCAGTTGTGTTTTCAATGTTGGTAGTTGATGTTTATGCATAAAGAATTATGTTCAGTGGTGTTTTCGGTGTTGGAGTTTTCAACGATTTTTGGTGTTTTCAATGTTGAGGTCTTCAATGTGCCGGTAGTTGACGTTTAAGCATGAAGAATAATCTTCAGTGCATTTTATTATGGACTTGGTCATATTGGCTTTTATGAAAGATTAATTGGGGGTCAATGTTGCAAGTTTGTATGTCATTCTCTGGTGGGAATATTCATTTTTAGGGATTTTTTTTTTTGTGACGAACTTGCTTGATAAGAAAAATTGTAAAGTCGATAAAAATGAACTTACTTACTAAAGGTCAAAATTATGAAATAAACTTTTGAATAAATGCCAATTTGAGAAGTCAACGCTCTTCCATCACATTAATAAACGAAAAAATTCATTCATTTTTTCAAATGTAGGCCTAGTTGCATTAAAAAAGCTTAAATTCTAGTGTTGTTGTTTTCTCTCTTTCTCTTTCTCTCTCTCTCTCTCTCTCTCTCTTCATGTCGTCCCGTCCTCTTTATTTAATTGTTTTTCGGTTTGGTACCTTTGTTCTATCATTTAATTTGGGAAGGAATTCTGTTTGTGCTATACAGAATGAGAAAATGAGGTAACCTTTTTTTTTATTTAATATGGCGGCCTTCTTTTTACAACGGAAACTAATTTATTAGGACAATGAAAGAACAGATCTAAACAAATCCATGGAACTTCGTTTATTAAACAGACATGGCAACACTGTTTTTCAGCATACATCATCATTATCAAAAAGAGCTCTAAGGCACGCCTGATGCACACACATTCTTTTGACATTGGACTGACCTTTTGGACATCTGTACTGTTCACCTTTTGTCTGTGATTTAAACCTACTTCTTGTAGATTAGGTAGAAAAAACGTCAACTTTATACAACGCTTGCAAATCCCAGTAGGCAGTGGATTGTTCAGATAGTCAGGAAACTTGTCATTTAAATGTGCAAGCAGCATCCCAAACTGTGTGCCCCAATCTCCAACGTGATTTAATCTTACAACATCATGGCCAAGATATTCAAACAGCCTTGCTAAACTATCTCTGATGATGGTGGATCTAAAGAGCAAATAAAGGTAAATTAACACAAATTAGGATGCATCATTTTTTGGACACGATTTGGTCTTATTTTGAGTCTATTATTTTATTTTGATATAACTAGAATGGTTTTATGTACTAGTCGGTTTATATATTTATGAGTAAAATAAAAGTATAACAATAATATACATTATTGCATACCGCCTAAAGTTTGGATCTGAATTCAAGTCCTAAATTTATTTGGATTCAAACTTAAAATTTTCTTAAAATAGATATATTCTTTTACTTTTAAACCATTTTCATTATTATAAAACAATTGGGGCTGGGTTGGTATGCAAAACGAGGGCTAGCTGAAATAAAAAATATACATAAATATACATACTGTCCCCTTTTGGTACAATTGGTACTTTTATGTTCGGTGCAGCGTCAAGCAAAAGTTAAGAAAAAGTAAAAAAAGACACCAAAAAACAACAATTTTTATTTAGGTTTTTGTAACCAACTTAATGTTCTGGGTTGGTGAAGCTAGATGGCCTTAGCTCCTGTCTTATGAGTTTAATTTTGTTTTCTGAAGTTCGTTTTGTTTCCTCAAACTAAGCTTGAGCCTCCTCTCTTATGAGCTTCCTTCCTCTCTTGAGCTACCGACACCCTTTTTTGTACCGAAAACCAAAGGCTGTATCTCATATTTTCATACCTATACCAAGTTAGAAAAAACAAGGTTCCAAAACCTGCTTAATTTATTTCAGACTCTAACTGAAAAACGGATAAGATCTCTTTTTGTGGGAGAGATGACTGTAGCCTACTACGGTGCATTATGTAGGGCCAAATTTTCCGACTTTTCTGATGCAATCCTTCAGATGAATATGAAGGGGTATTTAAATCCCACCCTTCATTTGGAAGAATACATTTGGACTAAGGGTTAAAAAGTGAACTTCAAGGGGAAAATAGCTCTTGTCGCAGATATATTTTAGTCTGAAATAAAAAATAAAATCAGTATGTTTTCAGCAAAATATAGCGCGAAATAAAATAAACGATAAAGAAAAAGATTTATTTGTATCATAAGCATTGCGCTAGCCCTGCCTAAGTAAAGAACGATGTGGGCACATTTTTTTTGGGGGGGTTTTCCTCCATACCCGGGCACTTCGTACTGAAGGAGTTGTCGTGGAAACTTCAAAAAGGGCCCATTCAATTGTAAATTGGAGTGGCTAGTGCCCTTTTTAATAGTGAAAAGTGATTGGAGGGCAACTAGCCCAACCCACGCCCATCATTCCCCCAAGCACATCCAATAAAAATTTTGAGATTGCCATTTTGTTCAGCGTAGTTGATTTCCAGGTATAAAATATGTTTTTGAGAAGGACACTCCCCCAAAACCCTAAAAGCAAGGGTTTTAAGTTATGCCCTGGGGCATATAAGGTTTTTAAAGAAGGCGTTGTCGTAGATACTTCAAAACAGGATCATTCAATTGGAAATTCAAAGGGCTAGTACCCCTTTTGATAGTCGAAAGTGATTGGAGGGCAACTAGCCCCCTCCCCCCACGCCTATGGAGGGCAACTAGCCCCCCCCCACGCCTATCATTCGCCCAAACACATCAATAAAAAAAAATTTTATGCCCTTAAGTTTTAAGTTATGCCCTGGGGGCATATAAGGTTTTTTATAGAAGGCGTTGTCGTAGAAACTTCAAAAAATGCTCATTCGATTGAAAATTCAAAGAGCTAGTGCCCTTTTTAATAGTCGAAAGTGATTGGAGGGCAAGTAGTCCCCCCCCCACGCCCATCCTTTCCCCAAACATATCTAATCAAAACTTCGAGATAGCCATTTTGTTCAGCGTAATTGATTTCCGGATAGAAAATATTTTTTGAGGAGGGCACACCCCATAGCCCTCAGGGCAAGGGTTTTAAGTTAGGCCCTGGGGCATATAAGGTTTTTAAAGAAGGTGTTGTCGTAGAAACTTCAAAAAAAGCTCATTCGATTGGAAATTCAAAGGGCTAGTGCCCTTTTTAATAGTCGAAAGTGATTAGAGGGCATCTAGCCCATCTAATCACGCCCATCATTCCCCCAAACACATCCAATCAAAATTTTGAGATAGCCATTTTGTTCAGCGAAGTTGATTTCAAGATAGAAAACATATTTTTGAGGAGGACACTCCCCCACAACCCTCAGGGTAAGGATTTAAGTTATGCCCTTGGGGCATATAAGGTTTTTATTGAAATCTTCGTCGTAGAAACTTGAAAAAGGGCTAATTCGATTTGAAATTCAAAGGGCTAGTACCCATTTTAATAGTCGAAAGTGATTTTAGGGCAACTACCCCCCCCCCCTGTCACGCCCACCTTTTCCCCAAAAAACATCCAATCAAAACTTTTAGATAGCCATTTTATTCAACGTAGTTGAAAGTTTTGGAAATTAGGTCCTTAAGGATGACAACCCCTCCCCCCACACCCCTCAGAGCAAGGGTTGTAAGTTATGCCCTGGGGGCATATAAAGTTTTTATTGAAAGCGTTGTTGTAGAACTTCAAAAGGGCTCATTCAATTGGAAATTGAAAGGGCTAGTGCCTTTTTTAATAGTTGAAAGTGATTGAATAGCGACTAACGCCCCTCTCACGCCCACTATTTTCGCAAACAAATCGAATCAAAATTTTGAGATATACATTATGTTCAACGTAGTTGAAAGTTCTGGAAATTAGGTCTTTTAGGATGATAGCCCCCTCAGAGCCCTCAGTGTAAGGGTTGTAAGTTATGCCCTGGGGTATGTAAAGTTTTTATTGAAAGTACTGTTGTAGAAACTTCACAAGGGCTCATTCAATTGGAAATTGAAAGGGCTAGTGCCTTTTTTAATAATTGAAAGTGATTGGATAGCGACTAACGCCCCTCTCACGCCCACTATTTTCGCAAACACATCCAATCAAAATTTTGAGATATCCATTTGTTCAACGTTCTGGAAATTAGGTCTTTTAGGATTATAACCCCCTCAGAGCCTTCAGTGCAAGGGTTGTAAGTTATGCCCTTGGGGCATATAAGGTTTATATAGAAAGTTGTTGCATAAATAATAGGCAGCGCGATAGCGCTGCCTAAGTAAAGAAAGGGGACACTCGAGAACGAGATAAGAAAAGGGGACTAAGTAAAGAGGAGGACACTTCCCCTTAGTCTTCAGGGCAAGGGTTTCAAGTTATGCCCTGGAGGCACATAAGAACGAAAATGGCACAATGTATTATTTATTAATTTTTTCCTTTAGAGCAGGGCAATTCGTATCAAAGAAGTTGTTGTAGAAACTTCGTTAAAACGGTCATTCAATTGCAAATTGGAGTGGCTTGTGCCTTTTTTATTAGTCGAAAGTGATTGGAAGTTGACTAACACCCCTTCCATGCCCACCATTTCCCGAAACACATCCAATCAAAACTTTGAGATAGCCATTTTGTTCAGCGTAGTTGATTTCCAGATACAAATTATGATTTTGAGGACAACCCCCTTAGGGCAAAGGTTGTAAGTTATGCCCTGGGGCTTATGAGGTTTTTATTGAAATCTTTGTCGTAGAAACATAAAAAGGGCTCATTCGATTTGAATTTCACAGGGCTAGTACCCATTTTAATAGTTGAAAGAGATTTGAGGGCAACTCACATCGAATTAAAATTTTGAAATATCTGTTTTTTTCAACATAGTTGAAAGTTCTGGAAATTATGTCTTTTAGGATGATAACACCCTAAGAGCCCTCAGTGCAAGGGTTGTAAGTTATGCCCTGGGGCATATGCAGTTTTTATTGAAAGCGCTGTTGTAGAAACTTCAAAAGAGCTCATTCAATTGGAAATTAAAAGGGCTAGTGCCTTTTTTAATAGTTGAGAGTGATTGGATAGCGACTAACGCCCCTCTCACGCCCACCATTTTCCAAAACACATCCAATCAAAATTTTGAGATATCCATTTTGTTCAACGTAGTTGAACGTTCTGGAAATTAGGTCTTTTAGGATGATAACCCCTTTGAGCCCCTTAGACCCCTCTAATAGGCAGCGCGATCGCGCTGCCTAAGTAAAGAACGGGGACACTCGAGAACGAGACAAGAAAAAGGGAACTAAGTAAAAAGAAGGACACTCCCCCACAGTCCTCAGGGCAAGGGTTTTAAGTTATGCCCAGGGGGCATATAAAAACGATGTTGGCACAACGTATTATTTATTACTTTTTTTCCTTTAGAGCAAGGCACTTCGTATCAAAGAAGTTGTCGTAGAAACTTCGAAAAGCACTCATTCAATTGGAAATTGGAGTGGCTTATGCCCTTTTTAATAGTCGAAAGCGATTCGACGTTAGCTAACACCCCTTCCAAGCCCACCATTTCCCGAAACAATTCATTCAAAATTTTGAGATAGCCATTTTGTTCAGCGTAGTTGATTTCCAGATAGAAATTATGTTTTTGAGGACAATCCCCCTTAGGCCAAGGGTTGTAAGTTATGCCCTGGGGACATATAAGGTTTTTTATAGAAGGCGTTGTCGTAGAAACTTTAAAAAAGGCTCATTCGATTGGAAATTCAAAGGGCTAGTGCCCTTTTAAATTGTCGAAAGAGATTAGAGGGCAACTAACCCGCCTCTCACGCCCACCTTTTCCCCAAACACATCTAATCAAAACTTTGAGATAGCCATTTTATTCAACGTAGTTTTCAGTTCTGGAAATTAGGTCTTTGAGGATGACAAACCCCCACAGCACTCAGGGCAAGGGTTATAAATTATGCCCAGGGGGCACATAAGGTTTTCATATAACGCGCTGTTGTAGAAACTTCAAAAAGGGCTCATTCGACTGGAAATTGAAATGGCTAGTGCCCTTTTTAATAGTCAAAAGTGATTGGAAAGCAACTAACACCCCTTCCACACCCACCATTACCCCAAACACATCCAATAAAGATTTTGAGATAGCCATTTTGTTTCACGCAGTTCAAGTTCAGGAAATTATACCTTTGAGCAGGAGACTCCCCTCACAGTCTTCAGGGCAAGGATTACAGGTTATGCCGTGGGGTTATATAAGGTTGTATTGAAATCTTTGTCGTAGAAACTTGAAAAAGCGCTCATTCGATTGGAAATTCAAAGAGCTAGTGCCCTTTTGAATAGTCGAAAGTGATTTGAAGGCAACTAACCACCCTCTCACGCCCATCTTTTCTCCAAACACATCCAATCAATATTTTAGATATCCATTTTGTTCAGCGTAGTTGATTTCCAGATAAAAAAAATATGTTTTTGAGGACACTCCCCCAGAACCCTCAGGGCAAGGGTCTTAAGTTATGCCCTGGGGGCATATAATGTTTTTTATAAAAGGTGTTGTCGTAGAAACTTCAAAACAGGCTCATTCGATTGGAAATTCAAAGGGCTAGTGCACTTTTTAATAGTCGAAAGTGATTTGAAGGCAACTAACCCACCTCTCACGCCCATCTATTCTCCAAACACATCCAACTATAGAGTCTTCAAAAACGAAAAGATATAAAGTGTTATTTTCTTTTTCCCTGAAAAAACTATGTCAATATAAACCGCACAGATATTAATCGAAAAAAACTTTTCCCACAAGATAAGTTTTTCAAAGAAAAGTAAAGAACTCCATTAAACAAAAAATGAGCAAAAATAAAATCAAATAATCTAACTAGCGTGAAACTACCACAAATCAGCATTGATAAATAAATTAAACCCAAAACGTACAGAAATTGCAAAAAAATAACCGAGTCAAACACAAAACGAGCAGAAATTAACATGAGTTGGGCGCAAATTCCTATGCCTTCCCAAGGCCAGAACAAAATTTGCACTGTACTGAAAAAAATATAATTTTTTTACTTTTATAACTTTAATAAATTAAATAATATTAACATTTTGATTACTAAATATCAGTATATGTATATTAAACTGACCACGCACATTCATTTGTATTTTTTCAGTAAAGTGCAAATTTCGTTCTGGCCACATGGTGAGTCCAGTAATCTGGAAAATATCAGCGAAACATTTTTATCTCAGTTATTTTAAAATGAATGTCACGAAAAAAGAGGTATATTTAATCCATAAACTGCTGAATCGCTCAAATTTTTATTTTATTGCTTTAAAGAGTAAGGGGTTAGCAAAACAATTAACAGAAAAAATACAAACAAGTTCAATTTTTGAGATAAAAAATTTCTTCCCAATTAGCGCAAGTTTCCCTTTCGCTTAAGACATAAGGTAAAAATACGGATGTATTTTTACGCTACGTGATTAAGTTATGTTACATTAAGCATAACCTTTAAAGCTTTAACAAGCCTTTTCGCACCAGACTAGCACAAAATCTATGAAACCATCACATTCATCATCTAAATCATCACAATCATCATTAGCAAACTATTCAAAATTAAAAATGTGGAATGGAGTTGGAATTTCGAGCTCAAATTAAGCGTGAGAGGCTTTCTATGAGAAGTTTAGTACTTATTACTTCAAACTTTGTTGATTGCTTATCCAGAAGTTCCATTTTACTGCTACTATGTTGACTATTCCGTAATATGACATAAACTTACGTAACGTCAAATTATATAACGTCAAATCAATTCTAATTGGAACTGCCAACACTACTGAAAAAAATTCCTCAACAAGATTATATAACGCAACGCAAAGTCTTACGTAATGCTAATGTGAAAGGTTTTATGGCATTTTGTGAAAGCACCAATAAATCCGCTCTTGAAGCCAAGAGCGGATCCAGGATTTTTGCTCGGCTTACCCAATTTTTTCCCGTGGACTTTGTCTAACATCCTGCGTAAGCTGATCAGAACCGCTTACCCACAAAATGCAATAGGATTTAGTGTGGGAGAATATTTTTTTCTGGTAAGGATTTGTCTTTACAGTATATTTTAGAATAATTTTCGACTCGGTCAATTTTTTTTTATTTTTTTTTTTGGGGGGGGGGTTGAAACCGGTTAACCCCCCCCCCCTGGATACGGCCTTGTTTGAAGCATAATACGTCGCTTTCAACAAAGGTACAAAAAACACCCACGGTTTGGTCTTTAGTATGATTGTACTGCAAAATCAGTGCGAGGGGTGAGCAAAGTGTTGTCAACAAACCAACACTGTACAAGATTGTTAAGTGATATAGAGTGCACGAGGGAATATATTCCTCTCATCAGTAAATGTTCGATAAATTGTGGTAAATTGGTAAATATTGGTAAACGTTGGTCTCCTTCCTTCTATGAGGATCCAAATCTCCAAACTGCTTCTGGTAAAATATAGGGAGAATTCGAGATTAAACAGAAAGAAATATTTTAACTAATAACAAACAGATATTAAATAAAAAAAGGGATACATTAAATTGAAAAACAATTTATATTGAATTATAAAAGCAGTTAATACCGAAAACCATCAGAAACACTTATAAATACGAAAGAGGTAAAAAGAGGATCAAGATACAGACAATCTTTGGAAACTGAAGAGACTGTGAAATATTGCAAAGTAGTTCAGGGGCGTATGAGGGGGTGGATTTTATGAATATAAATTTCGATAATCAGTGGTTTAATATAAATTTTAAAATTAAAATTAAAACAAATTTTATTAATTATAAAGAGCGTTACAACTGAAACTGAAAATAAATAAACATAAATACGAAAAGGATGGACCAACATACAACTTTTGGAAGACTTAAAGAGACTGGCGTGATGACTAAAGTGAGTAAGGGAAAGAGAGACTGGTAGAAATCAGTCTGATAGATTTCTATCAGTCCATGAACTATGAATGAACTATTTCTGGCAATGAACTATTTCAATCAATCAATTGTTTTCTTAATAACATCCAATAAAAAAGATCATCAAATTACTTCTTAGTAACGTCGCTCTTCTCAAATTTAAGGAAGGGTTTTTCAAATCAAAAAACAACGGTAAATTTGAAAAGGAAAAGAATCATGTATATGAGATAATGAGGACTAACATACAAACTTTGGAAGGTTGAACAGACTGAACAAGACTACGAAGCAATGTAGAGGATGTTGAGGGGTACATTTCATGAATCAGTAGAATATCAATAAACATTGGCCTAACACGATTTCAGATAACACATTCTTAAGGTGAACAAACTTAATTCATAGTTTTAATAACGATCGAGCATTAAATAAAAAACAAACATGAAATTCAATTTTTAAAAAAGTGTTATTTAATTAAAAACAACGTTAAAACTGAAAAGGAAAAGAAATAATCATATATACGAAAGGGATAATACGAGGACCAACATACAAACTTAGGAAGACTTTTTAAGACTGCGAAATAGTGTGGATGGTGTTTAGGGGATATATTCAATAAATCGGTAGATACTGGTGTAACACCTTTTTTTCTATTAGGAATAGCACAAATTTTAAACTCAAGAACGTCATTGGTGCCTGTTTCCAGACACCAGCTCCAAAAATTTGAGATCAACTTTGGAGACGCTCAGAAGTGAAAAACACTCTGAGGAAAGGAAATTCAGTTTCACATCCTACATTACTTATACAAACTTATTGAGTTAATAGCTAAACCTTCTATATTATATCTCTTACAGTAAAGTCGTCGTAACTGAAATTTTTGTTTTGTTTTTAATATCGAGGCATAGACCTTAAGTACATTAAAACAAGTTTCGAGATTGCTATATAAGTTTGATAATTTAATCAAAGCATCCTATTTTTGTGAGAATGGCATAATCATATCTGCACACATAGTGAGAGAATTTCTACCCTCCTCCAAAGACTAGTCCGAGGGACTTTCAGTCCAAGTAAGTTCGAAAAATTGTGGCACAAAAATGAACCATTTTCAGGCATTTGGCTCCCTTCTCTAAAGGTCACATCTGTGTACATCTATGGCCATACTGTTTCCTTCTGCGCTTCTCTGGGCAACCAAGCCTTAAGGCGAGTTTTCTCCCCCCTTCTTACAAGACTGGTTCAAAGATTTTCTGTCCAAGACAAATTGAAGAATTAAGGCTCTTAAACACACTATCTGTATGTCTTTGAACCGTTACCAGGTATCTCTTTCGAACTTGCCTCAAATGGGCCTGCATGCATCTTCTTTTCGATATTGGGAGAGAATATCTCAATAGCGATCTTTTTCTTACCAAAGTTTGATGAACTTACCAATGTTCAAACTTACCTCAAGTGGCCTACGTGCAACTCCTTTGCGATATTGGGAGAGGAAAAGTCAATAACGACCTTTTTCTTGTCAACGTTCGGCGGAATGACCCCCTTCAAAAACAAATTCGTAATTTGACGGACCACAAACTTTTGAGAAAGGGTGATGTTGATGAAACCATGGTCATCAATAGACAGTGACTCAATAATTTCATTCGCTGGGATATGTTCTCTTATTGATTTAGCCACTTCAAACGAGGATACCTCGGTGCCGGAATTTTTGATTCTCTGCAAATAAACAACAGATGTATATAAAAGGGATTATTTTAAATTTAATAAGGGACTCTTTTTATTTTATCAATCAAGTCAGATAAAAGGAAGCCTTTTATCTGACTTGAAAATGTCAAGAGATCTTTTATCCGCTAGGCAGGATTACGCTCAACTCCAGTTGATCCAGAGAAAGGATCGAAATAGAATTTAAAATCTGACTATTCGAGGGGATAGTGATGACTTCCACTGAAAGGAGCGCAGAAGCGTAAGCAATAAAGACATTACTCAGGGATAGTACTTAGCATAACTGTAGGAGTAAGGGTAATTCTTCATAGCGATGAAGAATTACCCACCACTCTTAATCAGCGAAGGGGTTCCATTCCACCTGTTAAGTATATGCTAAAACCAGCTTGAATCATGCAACAGCAAGTGACTTTGCCTTACAAGTGACAGCAAGTGACAGCAAATACTCTGCCATCTTTGTGCAGCATGGAAATACCAAACAGAACAATCCCTTATACCACATGACGAAAACTTACCCTGAAATCACATTTGAAACCACAGAAAGACCTTTACAATAACATATAATTAAATGGGGGACATAAGCGCAATTCCCCTATTTACAGTAATAGCTATTGGGACCTAAAATTGATATTGCACTGGGTCCTAAAAGATCTAGCGCCGCCACTGCTTAACTGTACGTAGGTATAGTAACCATATGAGCCAATGGCGTCCACTATTGCACCATAACTTATCTTTCATTTGATGCAGACTCTTAAAATAACGGTTTGTCACCTTATTTGTTATTATTTTAAAGAAATATCATAGCTTACTCATAATATTATTAACATCTAATTGTTGTTTTTTTTTTTGGGGGGGGGGGAGGCTCTCTTTTAGCAATCAGCACCCATTTATCTGGTTATATATTTAGAAAACATAAAACACGATTGCTACTTCGATTAAGTATTTGCATATCTGAAATACTCTCCTTATTAAAGTTATTCCAAACATCTATATCCTTATTAAAGTTATTATAGTTTGATATTAAATAGCTTTTACTTCTTCCCTTCATTCGTTCTTTACATTTTTGTTTGTAGTGGCCAGCCCCCCCCCCAAAAAAAAAAAGAAAGAAAAATGAATTGCAGCTTAACAGTGAGCAAAAACAAGTGACCACAAACAGCTATAGAAGGTTAAGATTTTTCTTTGAAGGTGTAGGTATCTTTGGGAATGCACACATTACTAATGTAATACTATATTAATAATGTAATATAGCTAAAGTAGAATTTTACCGAAAAAAGAATTAAAATTTACGTCCCCTATGTTGGCAAGCCTGAAATCAAAGCGGGTATCAGCACAGGGCATGGGCGTACGTAGCTTCTTGACTAGGGGGAGGGTCAGCCGATTCTGTGATGAAGGGTGGCGGGAAGAAGCTGAATTTACAGTCAGTTCACAAAACCTTACATTACCAGCAAGTTCTATCATACCTATGAAACCTTTATTAATAAGTAATCACCAAAAATCATCAACAAGCTTCAGCATTAATCTTCTTAGATTAGAGCTAAACCCTTCCAAGACATTATGGATAATTGCTTCTTGTTTGACTTTTATTCTGTCATTTCGGCTATTTATTTCCAACTTTTTCAACCATCTACTTTTTATCAACTGCTTTTTCAGCCATCTACCTTTTTTCAACTGCTTTTTCAGCCATAAATTTGAAGTTCTAGGGGGAGCAGTAGCCCCCCCCCCTTCTACGAACGCCCATGGCACAGGTAGCTCCCAAAGCTACCAAATTACTCAAATGAAGTTGTCCTTGAACTGAACTTTTGCATTTTCCTAGCAGCCATGCTCTAACAGTTTTAGAGATTGCCATTTCCTGAACTTTAAAACTAAATTCTGCTTTAGTTAATAAAAAGAAAGATCATACTTTCTAATGATGCAGGTTTCATTAAAACCGACTATCTCTTACTTTGGCACAAAACGGCAGAAGTTAAATGGTTTTTCTGGAATTTCTGGGAAAGTAGGTGCCAGCTTTTAGTTTTCTGTCGTTTATTTAGATCTTAAGCCAGGCCTTAAGACTTATGGCAAGACCATCCAATCAATCCTAAATAGTTTGGGAACACAAATTAAGATAGATTATAATAGATGAGACAGAGTGATCATTTAAGATATCATACAGCCTTAAAAAAAACGAAAAAAAAAACAACAACAACATAAAAATGTTTGGATCTTTGCAAAATGCCCTATATTTTGTACAATTTAGAAATGTACCATAGAAGTACACCCAAGACCTTTTATTATTCAATCTGGCCAAATTGTACCCACTAGATCAACTGAAGATGCTAGATATCAATCAAAGGCATTTGATTAGGTAATAATTGCTCAGATTCCTTTACCTCAGGGGGGGGGGGGCGTATCTAGGAATTAGGAAAAAAATAAGACTGGAATACTTCAATTTTGACAAAGAACTTAACCAAGGGGTTATTTAGACCTATCTGGGCTTAGTCTAACAATTTAAGAGCATCTGCAATTTTTTTGTAATTATCTACAGAGCAATAAAACAAGATTAAAATCTCAACTCCTAAAAGTATTTAAAGTTTCTTCTCCTTATTTTCAATTAGCTCAAATTATCAAATAGCCAAGGACTCTTTTCCTTGTCCCTTCCCCTACTCTTTATTTATAAAATAAAATGCCAGAAAAACTCTCACAACAATTTACTTAAAGAATACCCTGGGAAGAAATTTTTGAAATGAGTTTACAGTTTTACAACAAGGGATATGAAAAAGAAAATTATTATAAAATATTATAAAAACTATAATATTATTATTATATTATTATATATATTATATATAATATTAATATTATCATAGATATAATATTATTTATTATTAAATTATAAAATTAATATAAAAAAATTACACAAGTAATTTTGACACTTTTGGAGTAAATTTTAGAAATATAAAGAAGATGGTGATCAGGCATATTGACAACAAATCATTTGTGGGGAACACAGATTTGAAACAGATAATTTAGATACATGAAAAATGCAGAAAAGTATTCGGGGAGTCACGAGGACCAAGTGACTTGGGCAAGGAGCACCCAAAGAACCTTCTGCTGCCATGTGTAGATGCCTGGTCAGGATGTACATAAATGATAATGATGATGAAAATAAACCTGTATAATAGTAATGCCACCTGCTGTATAAACCATCTCTAAACTACACATTCAATATACAATACTTCTTAACGTACTCTTTTCATGATGTTTATTCTGTACTTCAATTTGTCATTCTCAACTCTTGCTTTTAGTTTCTGTGATTTGTAGGTTTTACTGTTGTAGTCTGCTTTCGGAGCTCTTCAATATGTTGTTTAATCTCATTTTCCTGGAATAAAGAAGGGTTAGTACAGTATTGAAATCAACATATTGTTGTCCCAAAAAACCTGATAGCCATTTTTCATTATGTTTTGAATATTTTTCAAGAGTAGGCTACTGATACATCAATATGATATTACTGAGTATTAACAATTCTTGTACTGCTTGGAATATCAGGAAACCACACATATAGCCAGTAGTTAAATAATTAATTGTCAAGTATTGTTAAATTATTGGGGGGGGGGGGGTTAACATTACATTATATTTCTTGGTTTCCAAAACAGGCAGTGTAAGCTTATCAACAAGGTGAGCTGAGAAATATTGTGCTGAAATGGAATATAGATTTCTGAGAATTATGCTTGACATTTTCCAACAAAAATTTAAAAACTTTTAAAACTAAAGAGTGGCTTAACATTGTATTATATTTCTTGGTTTCTAAAGTGGTATACTTGAGGTGTTAGAATACCCCAACAGAGACCCACAGTCAAAATAGTACAAATTATTTAGTTTTTCTTCCTCAGAAAAAAGATAAATGAATACAAGCAATAAAAACAAAGCATAAAAACAGTTTTTGTTATTTGTAATATTAAAATGCTATTTATTTGTTTATCAATACCAAATGTGGTAAGCTTTACAGAACTTTTCACAATTAACATTACAACATTTGAAGACAATGATGAAACACACTTTATGACAACACACATGTCAAAAGAATGGTCAATGTGGCCAAGATTACTCTAAAAGAATATAGTTAGGAACTCTTGACATAGTATGGTCAAAGTGTGTGTAGGTACTATGTTTGGTACAGAACATAGTATGGATAAAACCTAGTATGGAACTCTGTAGAGGTTCACCAACTTCTGTAAGACTGTAGTGTGACAGTTACAACTGTTTCCAGCAGTATTGTGTCTCCAAGACTTCCAACATACACATGGATAAAGATTTTTGACCTAACTTTTTCTGTGGACATGGTGGATATATTTTTTAAAAGTGGGGAAGTGACTTTAGAACATTCTCAACAACGCGGAATGCATTTCTTAAGTCAGCTCTGTCAAATCAAATCTGAAGACTAGGCAACTGTAGTCTCTGCATTCTCTGAAGGTATGGTACATATCTGAGATAAGGTTCAAGTTTCACAGTCCTTTGTTGTGCTTTCTTGACTTTTGCTTCATTTCTCTCATAAAGAGGGCACCATATTGATGAGCAACACTGAAGCATTTGAATTACAGTAGACACATACATTGAAATCAATGTATAAAGGTTAAACTTAGAGAATTTGCACTTAGATTAATAATCCATAATTCACCTGATAGGCAACACTTCAAACACGTTTATGAAACCCCAAGGTCATACCCCAAGTCAAAGGGTATACTTTGGGTATAACCAAAGTCAAACCCTAAAGGGCTAAGCACACATAGCTGATTTCGGGAACTGATTTCAGCAAGGGTGTATTCCACGTCGAGTCATTCTAATTAATGATGCTAAGACGAGTGGCTTAGTGACAGTTTTTGGTGATTAATCATCATTAATCATGTTCTAGACAAGGAATGTACTATGGCTTTAAAGCTTTAGGCTTGTAACTAAACGTATTTAATGATTATTGTAAATTAATAGTAATTAATGATGATTAATCACCAAAAAACGTCATTAAGCCCGCCTCTTAGCATCATTAATTATAATCACTCAACGTGGAATATACCCTTGCTGAAATTGGTTCCCGAAATCAGCTATGTATGCCTAGCCCTTAAGGTCGTGAATGTATTCCATGCTTGAGATTGATTTACCATCAATTAAGTAAAGATAGTGTTAAGAGGGTCTGTGCAATATTAAAAATAACTTTTTAGATTTGATAAATATTAAGTGCTTCCAATTCTTCTGTGCTCAGCACAAACGTATTTTATTTATTGTCTTCAATCCCCCCCCCCCAAAAAAAAAACATTAAAAGACACATATAACTTTGTCAAAAACCTTGCCCAGTTAAAGATGAAATGGGTCATTTGCTTTTGCTCAGAATATTTAGTGAAAACTTTCAGAAGTTTTCCCTAGAAGCAAACAAAACTCTTGTCAAACTTTTTAAGTTTGCATCAGTTTTTAGTTTTTAGAGACAAAAGTTTTTAAGTAGAATTATTTTACAGATGAGAAACATATCTTCTCTTTGTCAAATGAAACTGTGTCTAAAAGTTAGAGGTCCAGTTCTGGCTGATGCTACAATGAAGTACAATTGCAAAGTTTGGCAACATTCCAATTTGGGCAAGTTTCCTCTTTTTTTCTGGAAGTAAATATGCCTCTATGCCTGTAATTCATCAAAGTCCAATGATTTGATGAAACTTAGTAGGTTTATTCCTTACATAGATACAAAAAACCACATGAGATTTATGCTGAACAGCTGAAAACATTTTGATGCATTTTTCACTCTCTTTCCCAATACAATAATTGTTCCAGGGGCAAATTTTTTTCTGAACCCTTAAAGGGACTTCAAACACCCCATAGGAGCCAAAATTGAAAAAATTCATTCTAAAAAAAAATATTTAGAGAGAAAAGATTGCCATTTGTAGCTGACTAAGGAATGATAATTATTGTTTTGCTTAATCTTAATAGAAAAATGTTATTTTGAAAACAAATTTGAGGGAATTTTAAAGACCCCAAAGCCACTCAAAAACAGCA
Source organism: Artemia sinica (assembly GCA_027921565.1). NCBI lineage: Eukaryota > Metazoa > Arthropoda > Branchiopoda > Anostraca > Artemiidae > Artemia > Artemia sinica. The sequence goes on from CM051256.1 coordinate 67,745,108, forward strand.
TCATAGCAAAACAAAAATACATCATTATTAAAACGCGTAACAGGAAAGTTATTGTCAACAAATTGAATAACAAGGAACATCACATCTGCATGGGTAGCATAGATCTCTTTTTTTTGCTAGCTGGGCAGTGATACATTGTAGGGTTGTTCTAGGGCTCATTTAAACGCCAACTTTTACATCTAATTGGTTTTTAACTATTTTTTTTTTACTTGGTACTAATGTACCAAGTATTGGTATATTATTGGGGCTCATATAATGTATTGGGGCTCTTGAGCAGAAAACATGTTAAAACAATTCTTATTTCACAATATATAGAAAGATTGTAATTAACAAATTTTGAAGCCAATTTAATTATATTGTAACCCCCCCCCCCTCAACCTCCCCTAATGTACAAATAAGCCAATATTAGCCCAAATCATATCTTTGTCATCTTTTGCTTTTGTTTCAGCTTAATCCTCATAAGTTGAATCAATGCTGACAAAATCAAGAACCTGTAAGGAGTGCATAAACACTGTTACTGCATAAACACATATGCAGTAAGGAGTGAAAACATATATACTACTACTACTAATAACTCACCACAGCATCAACCAGCCTGAGGCCAACACAGCTATGCATACTCCTCCTCCATCCCAGTCTATTCAAAGCCTTTACATCCATAGCCTTTACATTTTATACAAAATATCTTTATATCCTCCCAGGAAGTTTCCATTTCCCTTAAATCTTTAATCTTTTCCCTCTAAATAAATAATCTTCTATAATGGTATTCTGAGACACCATGCAATTTAAACCATTACTGGGATGAATTTTGTAACTCATGAGATATGTCAATATGCTGATGGTTCTGCAGAGAGTACATTCAAGGGACATTCTTCCTTTTCTGCCATTATTATATCCCTAAGCAAGAGTGTCCCAATTTCTATTATGGGCCCCAAGGAACAAGGTACCCCCTTCATCTGCAACTCATATAGAGATACCCTAAATATCTGTAGGGTATTTTCTTATCTGCCCTAGGGGATGTACTGAGTGGCCGGGGGGAAACCCCTACAGAGCAGTAGAATTGATCAAATATCAATTTTATTTCTGATGTAAATGGGAGGTAAGTTTAAACTTTACCCCCATCCCCCTAAGGTGCAAATATATACCCTGAATTGGTATATGGGGGTGGGGGTAAAATTTATTTCCAACAAAAATGAGTATTATATTTGGAAAGAGTATAAAAAAGGCATTGAGTGGTAGGTTATATTCACTTTATTTGTAAGTCCATAATATGATTTGGTAAATATTTAGGTAAATATCTACCAAATCTTATTATTCACTTATGCATAAAGTGATCATACCACTCAATGCCTTTTTGGTAAAATTCTACTTTAGCTACTTTTGTCCATCTTGGAAAGGGGTTAGGTTAGGAAAATGAAACTTTCAGGGAAGGGTCTACAGGCTAAAGTTTATCCTGGGAAGGTATATATATTCTGGGTAGAATTTTACCAAAAAGGCATTGAGTGGTATAATCACTTTATGCATAAGTGAATAATATGATTTGGTAGATATTTACCTAAATATTTACCAAATCATATTATGGACTTACAAATAAAGTGAATATAACCTATATAATCTCAATAGGTATAGACCTTTCATGTGGGGAATTTTCAGGACCCTCTCAAGGAAGAAAGAGTGGAGATAGGTACTCCAAAATACTTTCCCAGGATAAACTTTAGCCTGTAGACCCTTCCCTGAAAGTTTCATTTTCCTAACCTAACCCCTTTCCAAGATGGACAAAAGTAGCTAAAGTAGAATTTTACCCAAAATTGTTTTCAGCTTCACAACTTTGCTCAATTCTAATTTATAAGGTTTTAAATACTGTATATGCAAATATATTTCCTAAATTTTGAAAAAAAAAACAAAACATTTATCTGGCTCAAAATTCTACTCAAATAACTGGAATTGCATTTTCAGAACTAAAGCTAGAGAATAAGAAACTGATAATTGAAAATTAAGGAAAAGTATTGTTTTGTCAAAATTTCAATAGGACCTTTCTTGGGGGAATTTTAAGGACCCTCTTGAGGAAGAAAGAGTGGAGATAGGTACTCCAAAATACTTTCCCAGGATAAACTTTAGCCTGTAGACCCATCCCTGAAAGTTTCATTTTCCTAACCTAACCCCTTTCCAAGATAGACAAAAGTAGCTAAAGTAGAATTTTACCGCCCCAATTGTTTTATATTAATGAAAATGGTTTAAAAGTAAAAGAATATATCTATTTTAAGAAAATTTTAAGTTTGAATCTAAATAAATTTAGGACTTGAATTCAGATCCAAACTTTAGGCGGTATGCAATAATGTATATTATTGTTATACTTTTATTTTACTCATAAATATATAAACCGACTAGTACATAAAACCATTCTAGCTATATCAAAATAAAATAAGACCAAATCGTGTCCAAAAAATGATGCATCCTAATTTGTGTTAATTTACCTTTATTTGCTCTTTAGATCCACCATCATCAGAGATAGTTTAGCAAGGCTCTTTGAATATCTTGGCCATGATGTTGTAAGAGTAAACCATGTTCGTGATTGGGGCACACAGTTTGGGATGCTGCTTGCATATTTAAACGAAAAATATCCTGACTATCTGAACAATCCACTGCCTACTGGGGATTTGCAAGCGTTGTATAAGGTTTGACGTTTTTTCTACCTAATCTACAAGAAGTAGGTTTAAATCACAGACAAAAGGTGAACAGTACAGATGTCCAAAAGGTCAGTCCAATGTCCAATGTCAAAAGAATGTGTTTTGTGTTGTGCATCAGGCGTGCATTAGAGCTCTTTTTGATAATGATGATGTATGCTGAAAAACAGTGTTGCCATGTCTGTGTAATAAACGATTGATGTATTTAAGTTGTCAACACAGTTGACTCAAAATTTCTTCCAAAACCCTATAAAAAAAGGAATGTTCTTCCTTGGAAGTTTTGGTCTTTTCAGTTCAAGTTCGTTAAGAAATATTGGTGAAAGTAGTCCCAAAATATCTGAATTGCTTAAGTTCCATGGATCTGTTTAGATCTGTTCTTTCATTGTCCTTAATAAATTAGTTTCCGTTGTAAAAAAGAAGGCCGCCATATTAAATAAAAAAAAAGGTTACCTCATTTTCTCATTCTGTATAGCACAAACAGAATTCCTTCCCAAATTAAATGATAGAACAAAGGTACCAAACCGAAAAAACAATTAAATAAAGAGACGGACGACAAAGTAGAAATGAGGATAATTTATGTAGAAAAAAAACGAATAACACAGAGTTAATAAAATAAGGATAATTTTTTGCCCTTTTTTCTTTTTTTCAACATTTTTTCGTCCTTTTTTTTATATGTATTGGTATTTTTATGTCAATGACCAGAAATTGCTGTTTTAGCATGGTCAGGAAATGCTTTTATCCAATTTTCGTGATTTAGATGATCAAATTTCTAAGATAACATCTTCAAATAAAAAGCCATTAACTTCAAATAAAATAGTATATATACTATTTTATAGTATTAACAATATTATACTATTAATATTATATTATATTAATATTGATAAAACATAAAATTGCGAAGAAAGGAAGAAAACGAGGACAATTAACAGCCAGTGAAAAAATTGAAAAATTATGCAAATATTTCGGTCAAGACCTCCGCTTGACCGTCCTCAGTACAGAGTAAAACTGATAAAAATATAAAAACCAAACCTTAAAATAAAAAAACAAAACTAAAATTGGAAGACCCTTTCTTAATAACGGTGAACCCTTTCTTAGTAAAGGTTACCCTTTCAGAAATTATTGGTGGTCTCAGAAATTATTTATATTAATATTATATAATATTATATCACATTAATATTATGTAAAAAATTGTATTAAACTGTTTTATAAGTTTGTATATTACCAGCTTATATTTTTACTAACGGAAAGCTGAAAATCGAAATCTTACTTTTTTGCAAGGAAAAAAGGAATTTTGACGGATGTTTGTCCTACTGGCGTGAAGGGGTTTCTTTTTTCTAAATTATTTTATCCAATTTTCTTGGTTTAGATGATCAAATTTCTAAGCTTAAATCTGTAAATAAAACTTATTAACATTCACGGTGTTCGTCATAAATATGGCTATCGTCATATATATGGCTATTGGCTGGTTTTTACTAGTGAAAAATTGTTTTTGCCGTTTTTATACAATTTTCCTAGATTATATATTACGAGCTTGTATTTTTACCAACGGAAAGCTGAAAATGTAAACCTTATGCTTTGCAAGGAAAAAATTAATTTTTAACGATATTATCTAATCTAAAATCTAAATGATTTTATCTAATTTTCTTGGTTTAGATGATCAAATTTCTAAAGATCAAATCTTGAAATAAACAGCCGTTAAAATGTATGGCATTTATCATGCGCAAGATATCATTGATATATTAGAGTTATTATATGGCTATTGGCATCATATATAGTTATTGACATCATATATAGCGGCCGTCATATTGACTGCTTTGAGCAATACAGGAAGTCTTACAAGCGAGCTGGTAGCGTAAAGTGCGAGTCTGAATTATTTGGATTAAATATGAAATTTTGAGCCTAGGAGTCCAGCTGGACATAAGGAAACATATTAAGAAAACAATTTTTAGTCTATAATATGCAGAATAATCCTAGTTAACACATTTAGCAGGGGGAGAAATATCAACAGCTTAAATATTTAGGTTGCGATTTAAGGCAGGCCTAGGATATATCAAACAAACTAATCAATAAAGTTCCTTATAAACAGCAAAAATAACTAACTTGTTGTAACCGACTATTCAGTTTAAATATACTTTTACGTGGCCTACTATACCAGGGTTGCCAACTGCCGACGTAAAAAAAGTGCAAATCAAGGCCCAAAAAGAGTCCAAGTTGTTAAAAGCGTGTGCAATTCAAAAAATTTCTGCGCGCTCGGCTGCCGCCACGCGCGCTGCCCCTTTCACTGTTATGACCATTCTTCCGCTATTTACACATAATTATCAGTTATCCTTCGATCGATAAACATATAATCTTTAAATGTTTCTATTGTATGTAAAACAAAGTTAAGAAATCAACCTTTAAATAATAAGTTAGATAATGATTATCATTCTTTTTTTTAGCTTAAAATGTAACGTGCTGCAACAAATTTGCAGGTGCTTATTTTGATTGCTTAGATCTTTAACTGAACTATAGTTGACTGCATCCAATGTTTAGTTTAAGTTTTGTCTCCATTTTATTCAAACGTTTTGAAAGGAATATAAGAGGTCCAAGTAACTAGTCGTGAACTATAGCTGACTTAACTGCAGTCAAGTCAAGTACCAAACCCTAGAACAGCAAAAAAATGGAAGCAGGAACAAAACGCATTTGTTATCCTTCAAAACAAAACACAAAATTGCGTGTTTACTGCAATTTATTAAGTTGTGCCTCAGCGTCACCCAGCAAATTCGGAAACCGTCGAAGAAAATTCACAAGAGTGTCCACCAAGGCCGTATCCAGGAGGGGGGGGGGGGGGTTACCCAGTTTGAACACCCCCCCCCCTCGAAATTTTTGACCGAGTCGAAAATTAGTCTAAAAAATACCTGTAAAGACAAAACCTTACCAGAAAAAAATATGCTCCCACACTAAATCCTATTGCATTTTGTGGGATAACGGTTCTGATCAGCTTATGCAATTAGGTAACCGTAGGTAACCCCATGTTCACCTGACCTTGTATAGTAAATTAGGGTTAATAATATGCGCTCTGATCAGCTTACGCAATTAGGTAACCCCATGTTCACCTGACCTTGCATAGTAAATAGGGTTAATAATATGCGCTCTGATCAGCTTACGCAATTAGGTAACCCCATGTTCACCTGACCTTGCATAGTAAATTAGGATTAATGGGTGCTTGAGGCATGGTATAGGAGAGTGGAAGATTGACAGTTCAGTTCAGTTCAATTTCGGACTTGGCTAAGAGAAGAGCGATTTTCAACATGAAGAGAAAGTGTGACATTACGTCGTTTTCCGCGCCCAAGCGGACCAGGGATGTTTCTGACAGTAGCATTAGCGGGACGTCTGCGGAGCATTCATCTACACCTGTGGATCTGAAGGGCACTGGAGCCATCGTTGAAGCTTCTGAATCACGCACACTGGAACCAACCACGACAGTAGTAAGGCCATATAAGATTGAAAACCTACATGCACTTTCACAAGCCTGAGGCATGGATATGTGTGTAAATTTTCAAGTAATTGGGTTACCAGGGGCATTTGCCTATTACAATGAACTCTACATGCCTTACCAGTACACTTTGCAGAAACCCGTGAATGTAGGAGTGAAAGTTTGTTCATAGTATCTGAATCCAATTACTAATCAAGTTAGTGTGACCGCCATTTTTCGATCTGGTTAGGTGGGTATAATCTGGTTTGGTTCGTTATTGTGAGAGGGTTACTCAATTTGCATCTTAGTGTTAACTGTGCGATGACTTAGTCTAATTGCGTAGGTACTAAAGGAACATTTGAAGGTGGAGAAAAAAAAGGGGTAATTAGTGATTGGACAATTTTAATCTTTTGTTTGCATGTCCGGGCTGGTGTTTGCAAGTCCAAGTTGGGTTTTCAGACCTACGTTTTCGTAAAAATAACTCTATTTGCGAATTTTTTTTTTGCGAAAAGGTATTGCGTTGGTTAAGAATGCCTCACGGGTAATTAAAGAATGGGATGCTTCCATCAACAATACAAAGAATATGCTCAGATACTTAATAGATTTGACGCCTACAAGAGACATTGGTAAAAGGTATTCAATAGCTTAATTCAAAAGTAACGATAGAATGACATTGTGACTTGACCTCGCTTTACCTCTCCGATATGGTCTGTATAATACACAAGTAACGTTTGAAAAGTATTGTCAATTTAAAAAGAAATGGCTGAAAAGTGTTTTGAGGGGGATGGGTTGCATGGAGGGTTGGGTTGCACGAGGGTTCAGTTAAAGGGGATACAGTTACACGGGGGTTTAGTTAAATTTGGTTGAGTTGCACGAGGGTTCAGTTAAATTGGGTTGATTTGCACGAGGGTTCAGTAGCACGAGGGTTCAGTAGCACGGGGGTTCAGTTGTACAAGGTTTCGATTATAAAGGGGTTCAGTTACATGGGGGTTCAGTTGCACGGGGGTTGAGTTAAATGGGGCTTGAGTTCCACGAGAGTAGTGCTTTGTCGTGGTTTAGCTTCTCACAGTTACATTCTCTTGATCTTTCAAAGTTCACTTTGATTTTATTTCATTGATTCTTTTTGTTTGCATGTCCGGGCTGGTGTTTGCAAGTCCAAGTTGGGTTTTCAGACCTACGTTTTTAGATTTTCGTGGGTGTTTGGATGTTTCGCCGAAAAAAAAAACATAGTTGTACCCTCAACGCCTCGCTCTTTACGCTAAATTTATTTATTGTTTAAAAAATTAGAGTTGTGAGAAAGTCAAACTTTAATGTAAAGAGCGAGTCGTTGAGGAGGGGACAGCCCCTTTCATAAACGGAACAATTTCTATTCGTTTTAAGTTTTGACATCGTTCCTTACTTTCAGTTTTTAAAAAAAACTTGTTTTTTACTTAGGTAATAATGGAACACTTAGTATTTTTTCTAATGTAAGTGTTTTCTTAAGAAAATGGCCCATCTGTAACAAATATAGCCTTAGCTAGTTAAAACTGCACATAAACTCTTGATTTTTTTATCGTGTTACTTAGATAATAAAGGAACATTTGGTTTTCTTTCCTAATTTAGTGTGTTTTCTTAAGAAAATGCCCCATCTTTAACAAATTTTGCCTTAACTAGTTAAAACTGTGCATAAATTCTTCAATTTTAGTTATGTTACTTAGCTAATAAAGGAACATTTGGTTTTCTTTCCTTATTTATGTGTTTTCTTTTGTTTGCATGTCCGGGCTGATGTTTGCAAGTCCAAGTTGGGTTTTCAGACCTACGTTTTTTAGATTTTCGTGGGTGTTTGGATGTTTTGCCAAAAAAAACATAGTTGTACCCTCAACGCCTCGCTCTTTACGCTAAATTTTTTTATTGTTTAAAAAATTAGAGTTGTGAGAAAGTTAAACTTTAACGTAAAGAACGAGTCGTTGAGGAGGGGACAGCCCCTTTCATAAACGGAATAATTTCTATTCGTTTTAACTTTTGACATCATTCCTTACTTTCAGTTAAAAAAAAACTTGTTTTTTACTTAGGTAATAATGGAACATTTAGTATTTTTTCTAATGTAAGTGTTTTCTTAAGAAAATGGTCCATCTGTAACAAATATAGCCTTAGCTAGTTAAAACTGCACATAAACTCTTGATTTTTTGTCGTGTTACTTAGATAATAAAGGAACATTTGGTTTTCTTTCCTAATTTAGTGTGTTTTCTTAAGAAAATGCCCCATCTTTAACAAATTTTGCCTTAACTAGTTAAAACTGTGCATAAATTCTTCAATTTTAGTTATGTTACTTAGCTAATAAAGGAACATTTGGTTTTCTTTCCTTATTTTTGTGTTTTCTTTGTTTGCATGTCCGGGCTGGTGTTTGCAAGTCCAAGTTGGGTTTTCAGACCTACGTTTTTTAGATTTTCGTGGGTGTTTGGATGTTTTGCCAAAAAAAACATAGTTGTACCCTCAACGCCTCGCTCTTTACGCTAAATTTTATTATTGTTTAAAAAATTAGAGTTGTGAGAAAGTCAAACTTTAACGTAAAGAACGAGTCGTTGAGGAGGGGACAGCCCCTTTCATAAACGGAATAATTTCTATTCGTTTTAAGTTTTGACATCGTTCCTTACTTTCAGTTGAAAAAAACTTGTTTTTTACTTAGGTAATAATGGAACATTTAGTATTTTTCTAATGTAAGTGTTTTCTTAAGAAAATGGCCCATCTGTAACAAATATAGCCTTAGCTAGTTAAAACTGCACATAAACTCTTGATTTTTTGTCGTGTTACTTAGATAATAAAGGTACATTTGGTTTTCTTTCCTAATTTAGTGTGTTTTCTTAAGAAAATGACCCATCTTTAACAAATTTTGCCTTAACTAGTTAAAACTGTGCATAAATTCTTCAATTTTAGTTATGTTACTTAGCTAATAAAGGAACATTTGGTTTTCTTTCCTTATTTATGTGTTTTCTTTTGTTTGCATGTCCGGGCTGGTGTTTGCAAGTCCAAGTTGGGTTTTCAGACATACGTTTTTTAGATTTTCGTGGGTGTTTGGATGTTCTGCCAAAAAAAAAAAAAATATGTTAATACGTTTAAGCAATAAATGTCTTTAAGCTTAACCCGTTTTTATTCTTTAGAATAGTTTTATTCATTTCATTAAATTATGAAAAAATTGTAAGTAAGTAACAATAGCTTTCTTGAATTCGCTTCCTGGAAACAATACAGATATTTAATTCAAGAAATCATAATTTATTTTTTCTGTTCAATTACATTCAGTGTAAGCCAATATAATTACCACATTCTTTTATTCTAGCTTATTATTTTCAGTGTAAGCCAATATAATTACCACATTCTTTTATTCTAACTTAACTTGTAGGAATAGAGTTTCGGTTACTATTGAGCCTTACATGCCTGAAATCATGAATTAGAATATTTAATTAGCTGTTTTGGGTTTTCAGACATAGTTTTTTAGATGTTCATGGTTGTTAGGTTCCTGGAGGGTTTTATGACTCCTCCCTCCAATGAATTCAGATGGTTTTAGGACTCATCCCCCATAGCCATAACTCCATTCAACCTTAAGCGAAGATAAAAAAGTTTGAAAAAGTATTTTTCTACTTAACGACTACATTAATAACTTCCAAGATGATAGGACTGTATGACACAGAATTTATCAGTTACCGAGAGTGTTTGGAAGTCCAAGTTGGGTTTTCAGACCTACGTTTTTTAGATTTTCGTGGGTGTTTGGATGTTCTGCCGAAAAAAAAAATATGTTAATACGTTTAAGCAATAAATATCTTTAAGCTTAACCCGTCTTTATTCTTTAGAATAGTTTTATTCATTTCATTAAATTATGAAAAAATTGTAAGTAAGTAACAATAGCTTTCTTGAATTCGCTTCCTGGAAACAATACAGATATTTAATTCAAGAAATCATAATTTATTTTTTCTGTTCAATTATTTTCAGTGTAAGCCAATATAATTACCATTCTTTTATTCTAGCTTATTATTTTCAGTGTAAGCCAATATAATTACCACATTCTTTTATTCTAACTTAACTTGTAGGAATAGAGTTTCGGTTACTATTGAGCCTTACATGCCTGAAATCATGAATTAGAATATTTAATTAGCTGTTTTGGGTTTTCAGACATAGTTTTTTAGATGTTCATGGGTGTTAGGTTCCTGGAGGGTTTTATGACTCCTCCCTCCAATGAATTCAGATGGTTTTAGGACTCATCCCCCATAGCCATAACTCCATTCAACCTTAAGCGAAGATAAAAAAGTTTGAAAAAGTATTTTTCTACTTAACGACTACATTAATAACTTCCAAGATGATAGGACTGTATGACACAGAATTTATCAGTTACCGAAAGTGTTTGCAAGTCCAAGTTGGGTTTTCAGACCTACGTTTTTTAGATTTTCGTGGGTGTTTGGATGTTCTGCCGAAAAAAAAAAATATGTTAATACGTTTAAGCAATAAATATCTTTAAGCTTAACCCGTCTTTATTCTTTAGAATAGTTTTATTCATTTCATTAAATTATGAAAAAATTGTAAGTAAGTAACAATAGCTTTCTTGAATTCGCTTCCTGGAAACAATACAGATATTTAATTCAAGAAATCATAATTTATTTTTTCTGTTCAATTATTTTCAGTGTAAGCCAATATAATTACCATTCTTTTATTCTAGCTTATTATTTTCAGTGTAAGCCAATATAATTACCACATTCTTTTATTCTAACTTAACTTGTAGGAATAGAGTTTCGGTTACTATTGAGCCTTACATGCCCGAAATCATCAATTAGAATATTTAATTAGCTGTTTGGGTTTTCAGACATAGTTTTTTAGATGTTCATGGGTGTTAGGTTCCTGGAGGGTTTTATGACTCCTACCTCCAATGAATTCAGATGGTTTTAGGACTCATCCCCCTAGCCATAACTCCATTCAACCTTGAGCGAAGATATAAAAGTTTGATGAAGTATTTTTCTACTTAACAACTACATTAATAACTTCCAAGATGATAGGACTGTATGACACAGAATTTATCAGTTACCGAGAGTGCAATGACTCCTCCCCGCAATGACTTCCTGGGGTTTTATGACTCCTCCCCACAATGAATTCAGATGGTTTTAGGACTCATCCCCCTAGCCATAACTCCATTCAGCCTTGAGCGAAGATATAAAAGTTTGATGAAGTATTTTTCTACTTAACAACTACATTAATAACTTCCAAGATGATAGGACTGTATGACACAGAATTTATCAGTTTGAAAAAATCATCTTGTGGTGTTATATTTGAATGTGCATTTTTATTATGGTCTATGGAACTCGAAGAAATTGACTGTTATCATTGGATAGTGAACTATAACATGTTTGAGTATGATAAAAGCTTGTGGAGTACTACATTACGTCATATGAACAGACTGGGATTCTACGATAGAGTAATACCACCACTTAATAATGCTGGTCGGGAACTGAGAAATGTTCAGGAGGAAGTCAGTGAAATTTGCAGCTTTTTCGGGGTTGAAGCGCTCTACGTAAAGGGCAATGTACCTACAGATAAAGTTTTAATTCAAAAGTGTGGCCCTAGGATTCCACTATTCAATCTAGAAGAGTTTAAGTGTCCTAAATTTGAGGGGGGTTATCACCGACCTGAAGACGAGGTTAGGTTCTTCGCACAGTGGATACCTAAGAACATACCTGATCGTGATAAATCCATAAGACATGTTAAAAACTATTCTATATCATGGGACCATCGTTTGTGGATGTTTAAGAGTGAACTCTAAGTACTATTTTTATGTAAACATTTGTTGTTTTTTTTTTCAAAAAAATCTGTTAATACGTTTAAGCAATAAATATCTTTAAGCTTAACCCGTCTTTATTCTTTAGAATAGTTCTATTGTAAGCAAGTAACAAACTCTTTCCTGAAGTCACCTCTTGGATACACAATGCAGAAACTTCATTTAAGAAACTATGAAAAAATTGTAAGTAAGTAAGTAAGTAACAAATTCTTTCTTGAAGTCACCTCTTGGATACACAATACAGAAATTTTCATTAAAGAAATGATGAAAAAATTGTAAGTAAGTAGCAAATTCTTTCTTGAATTCACCTGCTGGATAAACAAAGACATTTCGTTCAAGAAATTATGACAAAATTCTAAGTAAGTAACAAACTCTTTATTGTTTACATGACTTAGATACACGATGTAGAAATTTAATTCAAGAAATTATGAAAAAATTCTCAGTAAGTAACAATTTCTTTCTTGAAGTCATCTCTTGGATACACAATACGGAAATTTCATTCAAGAAATTATGAAAATATTTGTAAGTAAGTAACAAACTCTTTATTGATTTCACCTCTTGGATATACAGTACCGATACTTCATTCAAGAAATTACGAAAAAAATCGCAAGTAAGTAACTTTTTTTTTCTCTTTATCACAAACAATTTTTCACTTAGCTACATGATGTAGAAATTTAATTCAAGAAATTATTAAAAAATTCTCAGTAAGTAACAATTTCTTTCTTGAAGTCAACTCTTGAATACACAATACGGAAATTTCATTCAAGAAATTATGAAAATATTTGTAAGTAAGTAACAAAACTCTTTATTGATTTCACCTCTTGGATATACAGTACAGATACTTCATTCAAGAAATTATGAAAAAATCGCAAGTAAGTAACTTTTTTTTTCTCTTTATCACAAACAATTTTCACTTAGCTACATGATGTAGAAATTTAATTCAAGAAATTATTAAAAAATTCTCAGTAAGTAACAATTTCTTTCTTGAAGTCAACTCTTGGATACACAATACGGAAATTTCATTCAAGAAATTATGAAAAAATTGTAACTAAGTAGCAAATTCTTTCTTGAATACTTCATTCAAGAAATTATAAAAAAATCGCAAGTAAGTAACTTTTTTTCTCTTTATCACAAACAATTTTCACTTAGCTACACGATGTAGAAATTTAATTCAAGAAATTATGAAAAAATTCTCAGTAAGTAACAATTTCTTTCTTTCTTGAAGTCAACTCTTGGATACACAATACGGAAATTTCATAAAAGAAATTATAAAAATATTTGTAAGTAAGTAACAAGCTCTTTATTGATTTCACCTCTTGACTATACAGTACAGATACTTCATTCAAGAAACGTAATTAAACACGTTTTGAAACTACATGCTATTTGCATGCCTTTCCTTGGCACCTTTCCAAACGAACGGGGATTCCCCACTGGTTCCTACACATTGCAAAAAGTGAGCAGTAGGAAAACTCCACGTTTTCAGCCAGACTGGTTTTTTAGACAGCACCCATTTTTTAGGGACCAATCAGAGACAGCGGAGGTTGCTCAATATACAATAGCTTGATTGGTGATTGGTTACACACCACGACGGCGCATACATAGTGAGAGAGACATGCAAAGTCGACATAGCTTTATTTCATTTTTTAAGGTTAATTTAGACGAGGTTACGTGCGCGCACGTAACCTCGTCTAAATTAACCTTAAAAAAATGAAATAAAGCTATGTCGACTTTGCATGTCTCTCTCACTATGTATGCGCCGTCGTGGTGTGTAACCAATCACCAATCAAGTTATTGTATATTGAGCAACCTCCGCTGTCTCTGATTGGTCCCTAAAAAATGGGTGTTGTCTAAAAAACCAGTCTGGCTGAAAACGTGGAGTTTTCCTACTGCTCACTTTTTGCAATGTGTTGGAACCAGTGGGGAATCCCCGTTCGTTTGGAAAGGTGCCAAGGAAAGGCATGCAAATAGCATGTAGTTTCAAAACGTGTTTAATCACGTTTCTTGAATGAAGTATCTGTACTGTATATTCAAGAGGTGAAATCAATAAAGAGCTTGTTACTTACTTACAAATATTTTTATAATTTCTTGAATGAAATTTCCGTATTGTGTATTCAAGAGTTGACTTCAAGAAAGAAAGAAATTGTTACTTACTGAGAATTTTTTCATAATTTCTTGAATTAAATTTCTACATCGTGTAGCTAAGTGAAAATTGTTTATGATAAAGAGAAAAAAAGTTACTTACTTGCGATTTTTTTATAATTTCTTGAATGAAGTATTCAAGAAAGAATTTGCTACTTAGTTACAATTTTTTCATAATTTCTTGAATGAAATTTCCGTATTGTGTATCCAAGAGTTGACTTCAAGAAAGAAATTGTTACTTACTGAGAATTTTTTAATAATTTCTTGAGTTAAATTTCTACATCATGTAGCTAAGTGAAAATTGTTTGTGATAAAGAGAAAAAAAAAGTTACTTACTTGCGATTTTTTCATAATTTCTTGAACGAAGTATCTGTACTGTATATCCAAGAGGTGAAATCAATAAAGAGTTTTGTTACTTACTTACAAATATTTTCATAATTTCTTGAATGAAATTTCCGTATTGTTTATTCAAGAGTTGACTTCAAGAAAGAAATTGTTACTTACTGAGAATTTTTTAATAATTTCTTGAATTAAATTTCTACATCATGTAGCTAAGTGAAAAATTGTTTGTGATAAAGAGAAAAAAAAAAGTTACTTACTTGCGATTTTTTTCGTAATTTCTTGAATGAAGTATCTGTACTGTATATCCAAGAGGTGAAATCAAAAAAGAGTTTGTTACTTACTTACAAATATTTCCATAATTTCTTGAATGAAATTTCCGTATTGTGTATCCAAGAGATGACTTCAAGAAAGAAATTGTTACTTACTGAGAATTTTTTCATAATTTCTTGAATTAAATTTCTACATCGTGTATCTAAGTCATGTAAACAATAAAGAGTTTGTTACTTACTTAGAATTTTGTCATAATTTCTTGAACGAAATGTCTTTGTTGATCCAGCAGGTGAATTCAAGAAAGAATTTGCTACTTACTTACAATTTTTTCATAATTTCTTTAATGAAAATTTCTGTATTGTGTATCCAAGAGGTGACTTCAAGAAAGAATTTGTTACTTACTTACTTACTTACAATTTTTTCATAGTTTCTTAAATGAAGTTTCTGCATTGTGTATCCAAGAGGTGACTTCAGGAAAGAGTTTGTTACTTGCTTACAATAGAACTATTCTAAAGAATAAAGACGGGTTAAGCTTAAAGATATTTATTGCTTAAACGTATTAACAGATTTTTTTTTAAAAAAAAAAACAACAAATGTTTACATAAAAATAGTACTTAGAGTTCACTCTTAAACATCCACAAACGATGGTCCCATGATATAGAATAGTTTCTAACATGTCAAATGGATTTATCACGATCAAGTATGTTCTTAGGTATCCACTGTGCGAAGAACCTAACCTCGTCTTCAGGACGGTGATAACCCCCCTCAAATTTAGGACACTTAAACTCTTCTAGATTGAAAAGTGGAATCCTAGGGTCACACTTTTGAATTAAAACTTTATCTGTAGGTACATTGCCCTTTACGTAGAGCGCTTCAACCCCGAAAAAGCTGCAAATTTCACTGACTTCCTCCTGAACATTTCTCAGTTCCCGACCAGCATTATTAAGTGGTGGTATTACTCTATCGTAGAATCCCAGTCTGTTCATATGACGTAATGTAGTACTCCACAAGCTTTTATCATACTCAAACATGTTATAGTTCACTATCCAATGATAACAGTCAATTTCTTCGAGTCCCATAGACAATAATAAAAATGCACATTCAAATATAACACCACAAGATGATTTTTTCAAACTGATAAATTCTGTGTCATACAGTCCTATCATCTTGGAAGTTATTAATGTAGTTGTTAAGTAGAAAAATACTTCATCAAACTTTTATATCTTCGCTCAAGGCTGAATGGAGTTATGGCTAGGGGGATGAGTCCTAAAACCATCTGAATTCATTGTGGGGAGGAGTCATAAAACCCCTGGAAGTCATTGCGGGGAGGAGTCATTGAACTCTCGGTAACTGATAAATTCTGTGTCATACAGTCCTATCATC
This sequence comes from Artemia sinica, assembly GCA_027921565.1. Lineage (NCBI taxonomy): Eukaryota > Metazoa > Arthropoda > Branchiopoda > Anostraca > Artemiidae > Artemia > Artemia sinica. The sequence continues at coordinate 67,761,174 of CM051256.1, forward strand.
TTGGAAGTTATTAATGTAGTTGTTAAGTAGAAAAATACTTCATCAAACTTTTATATCTTCGCTCAAGGTTGAATGGAGTTATGGCTAGGGGGATGAGTCCTAAAACCATCTGAATTCATTGGAGGGAGGAGTCATAAAACCCTCCAGGAACCTAACACCCGTGAACATCTAAAAAACTATGTCTGAAAACCCAAAACAGATAATTAAATATTCTAATTCATGATTTCAGGCATGTAAGGCTCAATAGTAACCGAAACTCTATTCCTACAAGTTAAGTTAGAATAAAGAATGTGGTAATTATATTGGCTTACACTGAAAATAATAAGCTAGAATAAAAGAATGGTAATTATATTGGCTTACACTGAAAATAATTGAACAGAAAAAATAAATTATGATTTCTTGAATTAAATATCTGTATTGTTTCCAGGAAGCGAATTCAAGAAAGCTATTGTTACTTACTTACAATTTTTTCATAATTTAATGAAATGAATAAAACTATTCTAAAGAATAAAGACGGGTTAAGCTTAAAAATATTTATTGCTTAAACGTATTAACATATTTTTTTTTTCGGCAGAACATCCAAACACCCACGAAAATCTAAAAAACGTAGGTCTGAAAACCCAACTTGGACTTGCAAACATTCTCGGTAACTGATAAATTCTGTGTCATACAGTCCTATCATCTTGGAAGTTATTAATGTAGTCGTTAAGTAGAAAAATACTTCATCAAACTTTTATATCTTCGCTCAAGGTTGAATGGAGTTATGGCTATGGGGGATGAGTCCTAAAACCATCTGAATTCATTTGAGGGAGGAGTCATAAAACCCTCCAGGAACCTAACACCCATGAACATCTAAAAAACTATGTCTGAAAACCCAAAACAGCTAATTAAATATTCTAATTCATGATTTCAGGCATGTAAGGCTCAATAGTAACCGAAACTCTATTCCTACAAGTTAAGTTAGAATAAAAGAATGTGGTAATTATATTGGCTTACACTGAAAATAATAAGCTAGAATAAAAGAATGTGGTAATTATATTGGCTTACACTGAAAATAATTGAACAGAAAAAATAAATTATGATTTCTTGAATTAAATATCTGTATTGTTTCCAGGAAGCGAATTTAAGAAAGCTATTGTTACTTACTTACAATTTTTTCATTATTTAATGAAATGAATAAAACTATTCTAAAGAATAAAGACGGGTTAAGCTTAAAGATATTTATTGCTTAAACGTATTAACATTTTTTTTTTTTTTTTGGTAGAACATCCAAACACCCACGAAAATCTAAAAAACGTAGGTCTGAAAATCCAACTTGGACTTGCAAACACCAGCCCGGACATGCAAACAAAAGAAAACACATAAATAAGGAAAGAAAACCAAATGTTCCTTTATTAGCTAAGTAACATAACTAAAATTGAAGAATTTATGCACAGTTTTAAATAGTTAAGGCAAAATTTGTTAAAGATGGGTCATTTTCTTAAGAAAACACACTAAATTAGGAAAGAAAACCAAATGTACCTTTATTATCTAAGTAACACGACAAAAAATCAAGAGTTTATGTGCAGTTTTAACTAGCTAAGGCTATATTTGTTACAGATGGGCCATTTTCTTAAGAAAACACTTACATTAGAAAAAATACTAAATGTTCCATTATTACCTAAGTAAAAAACAAGTTTTTTTAACTGAAAGTAAGGAACGATGTCAAAACTTAAAACGAATAGAAATTATTCCGTTTATGAAAGGGGCTGTCCCCTCCTCAACGACTCGTTCTTTACGTTAAAGTTTGACTTTCTCACAACTCTAATTTTTTAAACAATAAAAAAATTTAGCGTAAAGAGCGAGGCGTTGAGGGTACAACTATGTTTTTTTTTGGCAAAACATCCAAACACCCACGAAAATCTAAAAAACGTAGGTCTGAAAACCCAACTTGGACTTGCAAACACCAGCCCGGACATGCAAACAAAAGAAAACACATAAATAAGGAAAGAAAACCAAATGTTCCTTTATTAGCTAAGTAACATAACTAAAATTGAAGAATTTATGCACAGTTTTAACTAGTTAAGGCAAAATTTGTTAAAGATGGGGCATTTTCTTAAGAAAACACACTAAATTAGGAAAGAAAACCAAATGTTCCTTTATTATCTAAGTAACACGATAAAAAAAAACCAAGAGTTTATGTGCAGTTTTAACTAGCTAAGGCTATATTTGTTACAGATGGGCCATTTTCTTAAGAAAACACTTACATTAGAAAAAATACTAAATGTTCCATTATTACCTAAGTAAAAAACAAGTTTTTTTTTAAACTGAAAGTAAGGAACGATGTCAAAACTTAAAACGAATAGAAATTATTCCGTTTATGAAAGGGGCTGTCCCTCCTCAACGACTCGCTCTTTACATTAAAGTTTGACTTTCTCACAACTCTAATTTTTTAAACAATAAAAAAATTTAGCGTAAAGAGCGAGGCATTGAGGGTACAACTATGTTTTTTTTTCGGCGAAACATCCAAACACCCACGAAAATCTAAAAACGTAGGTCTGAAAACCCAACTTGGACTTGCAAACACTAGCCCGGACATGCAAACAAAAAGAATCAATGAAATAAAATCAAAGTGAACTTTGAAAGATCAAGAGAATGTAACTGTGAGAAGCTAAACCACGACAAAGCACTACTCTCGTGGAACTCAAGCCCCATTTAACTCAACTCCCGTGCAACTTAACCCCCCATGTAACTGAACCCCTTTATAATCGAAACCCTGTACAACTGAACCCCCGTGCTAATGAACCCTCGTGCTACTGAACCCTCGTGCAACTCAACCCAATTTAACTGAACCCTCGTGCAACTCAACCCAATTTAACTAAACCCCCGTGTAACTGTATCCCCTTTAACTCAACCCTCGTGCACCCCAACCCTCCATGCAACCCATCACCCTCAAAACACTTTTCAGCCAATTCTTTTTAAATTGACAATACTTTTCAAACGTTACTTGTGTATTATACAGACCACATCGGAGAGGTAAAGCGAGGTCAAGTCACAATGTCATTCTATCGTTACTTTTCAATTAAGCTATTGAATACCTTTTACCAATGTCTCTTGTAGGCGTCAAATCTATTAAGTATCTGAGCATATTCTTTGTATTGTTGATGGAAGCATCCCATTCTTTAAGTACCCGTGAGGCATTCTTAACCAACGCAATACCTTTACGCAAATACCTTTTCGCAAAAAAAAAATTCGCAAATAGAGTTATTTTTACGAAAACGTAGGTCTGAAAACCCAACTTGGACTTGCAAACACCAGCCCGGACATGCAAACAAAAGATTAAAATTGTCCAATCACTAATTACCCCTTTTTTTCTCCACCTTCAAATGTTCCTTTAGTACCTACGCAATTAGACTAAGTCATCGCACAGTTAACACTAAGATGCAAATTGAGTAACCCTCTCACAATAACGAACCAAACCAGATTATACCCACCTAACCATATCGAAAAATGGCGGTCACACTAACTTGATTAGTAATTGGATTCAGATATACTATGAACGAACTTTCACTCCTACATTCACGGGTTTCTGCAAGTGTACTGGTAAGGCATGTAGAGTTCATTGTAATAGGCAAATGCCCCTGGTAACCCAATTACTTGAAAATATACACACATATCCATGCCTCAGGCTTGTGAATGTGCATGTAGGTTTTCAATCTTATATGGCCTTACTACTCACGACGCAACTCGCACTTGCACCAACCCAGTCTTTGTCGTTGTTTGCAAATGACATCGGTCGTTTTGTCAACAAATCATCCAGTCTCGATTCAAATTCTAAACTTCGTTTGCTGAAGAGCCCTTGAACTCCAGATGTCTCCTACATTTTTCCAGTATCCGAAAAACGGAAGCTGAAGTTTCAGTTAACTTGGCTCGCTCGTTTCAGTTGGTTGTCCTACTCTCCGTCTGAGGACGCTGCTTTTTGCAGATTTTGCGTTTTGTTCTCGTCAGAGACAGCTGGCAAAGGCTGCCACCAGCGCTTGGGGAATCTAGTCACCAAACCATTCAGGAACTGGAAGGATGCGATAGAGTGCTTCATAGCTAACCAACAAGCACAGTTTTATAGAAACTGCATCGTATCGGCTGAAAACTTCATTTCTGTCTCGGAGAAAAGGCAATACAATATCGTGCACCAACTAAACGCGGCGAGGAAAGCGCAGGTTCAAGAAAATCGCCGGAAGTTGCGACCAATTGTTGAGACGGTGATATTTTGTGGGCGGCAACAACTTGCCCTTCGTGGTACCAACGATTCCGGCCCCATTTCGGTCTCGGATCCAGAACCTTCTCACAATGATGGCAACTTCCGAGCACTACTGCGGCTGAGGGCGAGACACGGTGACGATGTTCTGAAGAACCACCTTCTTTCTGCGGCAGGAAACACCACATATCTTTCTCCCATGATCCAGAATGGTATTATCGCCGCATCCGGGGAGCTTCTTCAGCAGTCTATTATGGAAAGAGTAAGCGCAAGTCCATGCTTTTCGGTGCTTGCCGATGAAACGGCGGACGCTTCGAATACCGAGCAGCTGTCTGTTTGCGACCGCTACACTTTCAAAGGGAACTTGCCTGAGGACTTCCTTGGTTTTACCCCAGTTTCTGATTTGACTGGGCAAGGTCTGGCTTCATCAATCCTGCAATTTTTCGAAAGTCTTGGTCTTAATCTGAACAAGATGGTTGGTCAGGGATATGACGGTGCAGCAGCGATGAGCGGGCATCTTAGGGGTGTCCAGGCTGTTATACGTGAAAAGTATCCGAAGGCGCTTTACGTCCATTGTAGTGCGCAAAGTCTCAACTTGGTCATCTCTTCTGTATGCTCTATTCTGGCGTTTAAGCATTTCTTCGGTGTCTTGTCACAAGTCTGCAGTTTTTACCATACTTCCCCACTCAGGACACAGAATTTAAAAGAGAAGATCAACGAAATACTACCGAATTCGTTTTCTTGAGCTGTACCGACCAATCCTGCGATCCCTGGAAGCTCTTGAAGAGAACGGACATGCAGAAACTTCTGCAAAAGCGGCGCAGTTGCTGGACACGATGAACCAGTCGCAATTTGTTGTGTGTCTCCATGTGGTCAAAGAGCTTTTCTGCCTTACGCTTCCATTGTGCAAGACTCTTCAGTCAGTTGACTGTGATTTGGCAGCTGCATGCAAGCACGTAGAAACTGTCCTTTCAAAAACAAAGGAAACGCGAGGAAATGCTGCTACTGCTTTCACGTCTATTTTCGACGAAGCTCAGCGTTTTGCCAGCGACTTAGGACTGGAGATGACTCGTCCAAGGACGAGAGGTGGCCGGAGTATGAATGCAGATGATCCAGACCTTCTCAACCACTATAGAACCTCGCTCTTTATTCCTTTCCTGGACCACTTCACTTCCGAGCTGAAAAAACGATTTGTGCTTCACCAGAAACTGCTGTCAAATCTCAGCGTCCTTTCTCCTGCCAAAATTGTTTCTGTCCATCTGAAGGCATTACACCTGGAGTCATTGGTTGAATAGTATGGCGATATTCTTCCCGAGCCAGACTGTCTGAAGCAAGAAATTGAGCTATGGCGCATCAAGTGGGAGAATGTTCCGGTATCAGAGAGGCCTACTTGCGCTGTGTCTTCGCTTCAGGCATGCGACGCTACCTTTTTTCCAAATGATTTTCTTCTTCTGGCTGTTCTTGCGACGTTACCTGTTAGCACTGCTACTCCGGAAAGAAGTTTCTCAATGAAGAAGGCTCAAAACCTGGCTGAGAAATTCAACAGGAGAAGAACGATTGAGTGGCTTAGCCCTCCTTGCAGTCCATAGGGACGTTGACATCTGCCCTGACAAGGTCATCGACATTTTTGCAGAGAAGAAAAATCGTCGCCTGGATTTCGTTTTATAGATATTCCCTTACTTTTAGCTAAAAAAAAACTAAAAAATATATAGACTACTTCTAGCCTACTATTTGGCTTCTTTTTGCTCAACAAAAAATAGCTTGTAGTATTTAACTGTATGTAAATACTTGTCTTGTTTTTGCGTTACTAAAAAAAAAAAAAAAAAAAAAAAAAAAAAAAAAAAAAAAAAAAAAAAAGCCCCTTATAGATACGAAAGTATGCCTAGTGGACGCGTCCTCGTTCGCAAGGGGCGGACTAACGGTCTCGAGCTAACGTAATGTTGCTCGAGGATGTTAGACAAAGTCCACGGGAAAAAATCGGGTAACTCCCCCCCCCCCCCGAACAAAAATCCTGGATACGGCCCTGGTGTCCACATCTCCAGATAAGGCAAAATCTGGATATGTGGACACCCTTGTGTCTCTTCTTCAACGGTTTCCGAAACCGTTGAAGAAGAGACACAAGGCTGTCTACGTCTCCAGATAAGGCAGCATCTGGAGATGTGGACACTCTTGTGCTTCCACTTCAACGGTTTCCAAATTTGCTGGGTGACACTAAGGCCCAACGTAATAAAATCAAATAAAAATGCAATAAATACGCAATTTTGTGTGCTGTTTTGAAGGTTGATAAATCCGTTTTGTTACTGCTTCCATATTAAACATTCGAGATTTTCCAACGTTAGGTCATTGTAGTCAATCAGTTTGCTCATTTGTGAGCACAATTCCAAAAAATTCTGACAGCTCATCTGGATTCTGTGAACCTGAAGAGCACTCAATAGACCAAAGTTTTGTAGGCTTCTCATTAGGCACAGGGCATTTGGTGCCAACTTTATACAATCAAGTGCAAGAAAGTGAGCTGGGCTCAACCGAACTTTAAATAGATTTTGCACGCGCCCTATTTCTTCATTTTTGACAAAGTACTTGAGGAGCAACAGAGACAAATGAAAGAAAATACTAAGTAAATTTCCAGATGAATCACGCATAAAAGTAAGAATCTTATTAGCCCTTTTTTTGCTCTTCTGTCTCCAGCGGAAACACCTTCTCCATGGTTGGTAAAGAATAAAAGAAGTGAGTTCCACTGCTCAAGGATCCGTTCAACGGAAGCTTCAAGGGAGAGCCATCGCGTACTTGAAGTCTGCAAAAGCTTATGACAGAATTTTTGGCAGATCTTTAGTTCATCCAGTCATTTTGGGGTATTTGCCGTATATGCAACTACGCCACGAATAAAATTTCAATTCCCTCTGGCAACTTCTTCGCTGCATAGACAGAAGAGAGAGCAAAGGAACGGCTAGTGCAGCCTAGCACAAGAAAATCTGGCACACATTCTTTTAACGGCACACCAAAGCCTTTTTGATGTTCAGTGTTAACTCTGGCATTGTCAAAGGCAATCGCCATCTAATTGGTAAAGGTATTCCTAGGGTTTCCAAATGTCCAAATATTGAATGTTTTTTGCCCATCTGAACTGTCATCACTTACTGGCAAAAACCCCAGAAGGTCTTATCGGGCCATATCTTAGGAGTCTTTGTGCTTTGCTATAAGGACCAAGACCTTTTGCAAAGATTTAACGGTAGATTCGTCAACTACTAAAGACATATGAGCTTTCTTCAGTTCACAAGAAAACACATCTCTTTCTACAGGAGCAATGACGTGTCTAATTATCCCACTAGTTTTATTTCTGCCCTGACTGAAGCTTTTACGCAGTTCTGAGTCTCCAAAAGCATTCTTCAGGACTGGGATTAAAGTGTCCGTTTTCGTAAAAGGAATGTCTACCAAAACGACCCACGACGTATACTTCAAGCTGGCTAAAATTATAGACTCAGCATGTAATTTTTGGGGAAGGTATTCATACTAAACCATTGATGTCTGACTGTTCTGAACCCTGCTCTTGTGGAAGTTCGTTCTAAGATGGCACCTCACGTTTGCCACACATCCGATTATGTCTATAACACACTTTACAGTAAGCTAAGTCCCGGTATCATTTAAAAACGGTCAGAAATTGAAAAAAAAATTCTCAATTGAAAGTAAGGAACAAAATCAAAACTTCAACCGAACAAAATTATAACATATGCGACGGGGGTTTCCTGTTCCTCAACACCTCACTCTTTACGCTAAAGTTAGAATTTTGTCTCAATTCTTAAAAAAAAGACTCCTGAAACACAGGGGTCGTTTAAGCAGAACAATAAGAAGCTCTTTTAAAGGCACTAAAAAACTTTAGCGTGAAGAGTGAGGTGTTGAGGAAGAGGCAGCCCTCTTCAAATACGTGGTAATTTCAGTTTGTTTTAAGTTTTGATATGGTCACAGTTTCCCCCTTCCCGAACTGAAATTTTGAGTCTCTAAAAATCTTATCAAACCTAAGATAAGCCCGCGTAACTCAAGCATCCATAGAAAAGTATTATTTTTTAGTATACCTATCTTTTGGGTACTATATTGCTCATTTTTTTGTAAATATTGAGCAGTTCATATTATTGACCTATGAATAAAGTCAACATACCACTCGATGCCTTTTCTTATGTTCTTTCCAAATACGTTCAGATTAATATTTCTTATGTTCAAACTACCAGACACAACCATGGGGTCAGTCAGGTAATAACAGAAAGACTACCAGACCAGTAAATAACCTGTAATTACCAAGACCAGACCTGTAACAAAAGACTACCAGACCAAAAAGACTACCAGACCTGTAAAAAGAGACTAACAGACATGTAAAGACTACCAGACCTGTAAAACAACAAAACGACTACAAGACACAACCATGGGGTCAGTCAAGGTAAAACAGAAAGACTACCAGACCTTAAATAACCTGTAATTACCCAGACCAGACCTGTAACAAAAAGACTACCAGACCAAAAAGACTACCAGACCTGTAAAACAGCAAAAAGACTACCAGACATAACCATGGGGTCAGTCAAGGTAACAACAAAAAGACTACCAGACCTGTAAGTAACCTGTAATTTCCCAGATCAGACCTGTAACAAAAAGACTAAAGGTGAGTATAAAAAAGGTGGGTATGTATATGTAAAAAAGGATGTAGGTGTTTCAAAATATCCATCCCGTAACACACCTTAGCCTTTAAGCCCATCCCTGAAAGTTTCATTTTCCTAGCTTAACCTCTTTCCTCAGGGGCAAGATAGCCATCTAGGAGGAGTGGAGGTAAGCACTTCAAAAGGCCTTCCCAGGACACACTTTAGTCTTTAGACCCATCTCTAAAAGTTTCATTTTCCCAACCCAGCCCACTTCAAAGATAGCAATTAGTAGCTAAACTAGCATTTTACCGAACTTAGTATTGTTCCTTACTTCCAGTTGAAATTTTGAGTCTCTAAAAATCTTATCAAACCTAAGATAAGCCTGCGTAACTCAAGCATCCACAGAAAAGTATTATTTTTTAGTATACCTATCTTTTGGGTACTATATTGCTCATTTTTTTGTAAATATTGAGCAGTTCATATTATTGACCTATGAATAAAGTAAACATACCACTCGATGCCTTTTCTTATGTTCTTTCCAAATATACTAATTGCTTTTGGCGTAAATTCATTTTACTTCCAATCCCAAGGGTATATATTTACTCAGCTTGTAAAGGTCATTTCTGACGCCAAGAAATGTTAAATTTAGATTCAGGATTCAATTGTGACTATAGAGGTAAGTTTGAACTTTACTCCCACCCCAATGTGCAAATATACACCCTGAATTGATATATTTGGGTGGGGCGAAGTGAATTTACGCCAAAAACGATTATTATATTCGGAAAGAACATAAGAAAAGGCATCGAGTGATATGTTCACTTTATTCATGTGTCAAAAATATGTACTGCTCAATATTTGCCCATTTTTCATTGTCATTTCCAACTGGCTCGAATATTTTTGGCCCTGCAATCATTTCTGAAAGTGTCATTCACCTGACTCAACTGTTTTCCCAGATATCAAGAAGTGTCTAACGTTTAAACTAATATTTTAGGCAACCCCATATTTTCATAATTAACTCTTTTATATCATTTTAATAGTATGGTTTTCAGACAAAATGTCTATCGCAAGAAGATAAGGGTCACTCATGCTTTAAAATGGTGCACAGGCCTGAAAGTTTTTACAGACTTTTATCAGTTTGAGATTTAAACTTTAGTATGTTTAGTTTGGTTGTTGCTTCTACATGGCATTACTTCATGTTTCATACTCTTTTTACATTTCCATGAAGACCAGTTGTGACCAACAACTTTCAACTTCCTTCTATAAAACTTGATTTGAATTTACCACGTTTTCGCGGGTTTTCTATGCTTTGATCTACTTCTTGGTAAATAACCGAAAAAAGAGAAGATGCCGGGGGGACGGCTCAGGCATAGATAACAGAGATCATACCGTCTAGCTGTTTTATCTTTACACTTAAATAATTTAATTTCAATTTTTATATCGCTTAATACTTTTCTATCATCATTTCATAAAAGTGTGCAGAAAAGAGTGCAAAGAGCAAATAATGGGCAAAAAGGAGTGCAAATCCGGTCCGTGGTGTGAAAGAGTGCAACGAAAAAAAAGAGTGCATTTCACACGAAAAGTGTGCAAGTTGACAACCCTGTACTACACTCGACCCTTAATTCATCCTGTTTTTGAATGTCCTTCTAACTTTTCCCGTGAGAAATTAGTGTTGCCAGATAGTAGGTGTGGAAAAACACCTCGTGGTTTCAAAAACAAGCCAAAGCAAGCACCATCCTGCTCAGTGTGGAAAAATATAATAAGAAAAAAGAAAGAAGGTGACGATTTCCCACAGAACCCATATTATTTGGTAAATAAGCATCATTTGCATCGTAGCAGGTGCTGCAGGCTTTATGTTTATCATAGAATTAATAGACCGAAAGTACTACACAACAAGGAGAACTAAATAGATGGTAAGAACAGCTTCTTTATCTTGATATCTGTTCGTTTTCATTCCCCTTGCTAACTTTTCTATGCTGCTAGGGCGTGCCAAAACATGTGTCTTGTGAGTTCTGCAGGAGTAATGAGTTACATCAGGAGTCAGAGTCGCCGGCAACTGCATCCAGTTGAAGTAATGAGTGTGTTCAGTACAAAAACTTTAAGACACTTCAAAAATATGTTTACATGCTTTTTTTTACTTTTTTACGAGTTAATCAAAAATTTGGTGAGAGGGGGGGGGGGGTTCTTATCCCAAATCATCATCCCTCATGGACAAAACTTTACTCTGAGTTATTTTGCATTGATTTATATTTGATTTATTCGTATTGGATTCAATTGGTTTGGACGGGAATACTAATTACGCTGCTAAGTTCTTCAAAGCACTTTTTTTTATAAGTATCTGATTATCAAAAATACTGGTAAACATTAAAATACTCACATAAATGACAAACGAATTCTCAAGCAAGACAAAGCGCAGGATTTTCCGTTCACGGTGAGTACCTAAAGCTAAGTTCTCACTACCCAGAAATTTTCTTGGGCAGAATTTTTTTCTGGACAGAAAAATCGGGGAATTCCAGATGTTCATACCAGAACAAAGTTCTTGCTGTCCTTAGTTTTTCTGGATAGATTTTTTTTCTGGCCATTGGAAAAATTGGCTTAAGAATAAAAAACGGATCATGAGGCTACTACTGTTTTGCTATTGTGCTTACTTAGAAGGTGAAAGAATAGAAAAGGCTTACAAGCCTCAGAGACTATGTGAAAAAGAAAATTTTGGGTCAGAGACTTTTGAAAACGAGATGTGAAAATGGTGCTTCAAACTTACTAATCAATAACCTGCGTTTGACGGATGCAGATTGGTTTCAGGACTATTTCAGAATTGTCACCTAAGCAATTTCATTACCTGCTTATTCTGGTTACACCATATATTACAAGATAAAATACAAATTTTAAAACAGCTATTTAACATAAAGACAGGCTTGAAGTGACATTAAGATAAGTTGCAGCTGGTGGTACACAGAGAAACCAAAGCTTCACACATTACCTGGGATGGTCGACTGCCAACCAAATTATATGGAACACTATGAATACAATCTGCCAAGTGCTGTCTTCATTATTTTTACGATTTCCCAGTGAGCAATATGACTGGAAGGAAATTTCCCATGAGTTTGAAGTGAAATGGAACTTTCCCCGATGTGTCGGAGCTATTGATGGGAAGCACATTAGAATCCAGGCTCCACCAAACTTGGGGTCACAATATTTCAACTACAAGCAGTTCCAAAGCATAGTCTTGATGCCTATGTGTGACGCTAACTATCGGTTTGTCTATGTTGACATAGGCAGTTATGGTCGGCAAAGTGATGGTTCTGTGTTTGGCAATTCAACTCTTGGTAAGAAAGTGATTGACTGTACTTTAAATCTTCCAGGAAGTGATACGATTGAAACAGGAAATGTAACGTACTTGCAAAAAGAGTAAGAGAGACAAAAACACATACAAATCCGTAGATTCAGACACACAAACCAAGAAAGACATGCATTGGAATAGGCAAACACCCACCCAGACACACACAGACACAAAGAGTGAGAGAGACAAAAACACATAGAAATACGCAGATTCAGACACACAAACCAAAAAAGACAGGCATTGGAATAAACAAACAACCGCCCAGACACACAGGCGAAAAGAGTGAGAGAGACAAAAACACATACAAATATGTAGATTCAGACACACAAACCGTGAAAGACATGCATTGGAATAAGCAAACACCCGCCCAGACACACACAGACAAAAAGAGTGAGAGAGACAAAAACACATACAAATACGTAGATTCAGACGCACAAACCGAGAAAGACATGCATTGGAATAAGCAAACACCCACCCAGACACACAGGCGAAAAGAGTGAGAGAGACAAAAACACAAACAAATATGTAGATTCAGACACACAAACCGTGAAAGACATGCATTGGAATAAGCAAACACCCGCCCACTTACACACACAGGCAAAAGAGTGAGAGAGACCAAAACATATACAAATATATAGATTTTGGCATTTAGCCGACAAGGACAGGCACTTTGACATGCAAACACCTGTCCCAGACACATAGGCAAGGAGAGTGAGAGAGACAAAAACACATACAAATACATAGATTCAGATATACAAACATACAGAGATAGGCACTGGAACATGGAAACACAGAAATACCAAAACCATAGGTTAGGTTAAGTTAGGTTAGCCTACGTATGCGCGCATACGTAGGCTAACCAAACCTAAACTAACCTTTTTTACTTGACTTGGAAAAATCTGCTCGAACTTTACCACCCCTCTCCAAGATTTTGATGAAATTACCCCACTAAAAAAGAGGTGTTTTTGGGTAAATTTGCAATTAACTCCACTTGATTTGATATCTGGATGCAAACTGAAGTCGTTGGGCTAGTGCCATTGGAAATTACGAAAAGACATCATTGAATTCTTATGTGCCTTTTATTTTCAGTGTGTTCGAATAACACATCTGCAGGTACAAGATTATATTATTTTTCTTACGAGTACGTGATTGTTTTACGATGAAGCGAAAACTATAAAGAACAGAAATAAATAGCAGTATAAAATAAAAAGTATCGCAATTGCAGCGATAGATGCAAACTAGTAAAAGACGAAGATAGTAAAAAAAAAAACAAACCTGAAACCCCTAAAAATAGTGTGAGATACAAACACATTGTAGACCATTAGAATTGCCTTGGCCGAAAACCCCTATTCAGGAAATTTACAGTCCCTTGGCTTGAACAACAAGAAAAATATATTTGCCTGAAAACCGAGGAAAATCTCGTTTTCTGCATGGGAAGCACATTTTTTTTCTTTGTTTCGTTAGTTCTCTGCTGTGTAACGAACAAAAACACAATTCGTCTATAATATCTGGCTGGTTTTATAGCTCAATGCTACCGAAATGAAGATTGCCTCGTTGCTTTTGCTGACGACAGCACTTTTGGGACCCTAGGGAGGAAGGAATGTGATGTCAGGTCTAATCTGGTGGCAATATTTGAGAGAGTAGTTTCATGGTTTGAGGCGAATTACTTGGCCTTGGATGTTACCAAGTCACATTTTCTTATTTTTTCTCGAATTGGTGTAGCTTTCCCTCAACTGACACAGCTTCAGGTGTCACAAGGCTCCTTGTGTAGACCAAAGAATCGGTTGGTCCGGTTTCTTGGTATCCTGCTTGATGAGAACCTTTCGTTTAGACACCATATAGCCATGATTAGGGTTAAGGTCTCACGGAGTTTGGGTGTCATTCGAAAACTCAAACACACCTTTCCTGGATCTATTCTGAAGCTTCTTTTTTTCTGCCTTGTCCAGTCATATGTCTCTTATTGCCCCATAGTATGGATGTCTACTTTTCCTTCTACACTGCGGTCGCTTTCTGTCATGTATGATAAAACACGGCGTCTGGTTATGGACACCAACCGTTCTTCACCAAGACCGCTTCTAAATCTACTGTCTATCTACATTCTTTCTTGTGCTTCTTTTCTTTTTCATCAGCTTCATGGCAATCTTCCAAAATCTCTTCAAAAAACTCCTCAGTTTATTTCTGATTCAGCTCCATATAACCTTCGTTCGTCACATAATATCTGCATTCCTCCTACTCCCACTGTGCGGTCAGATTTCAATCCCCTCATCGCTTGTCATCAGGTTTGGAACTCTCTGCCTTCTTCAGTACAGAAATGCCACTCGTTTGGCACTTTCAAGAGGATTCTTAAGGACCATTTAGTTAAGAATCAAACTGAATATTTTTTTTTTTTTTTTTTTTTTTTTTTTTTTTTTTTTTTTTTGGAGTTGATGTCCCCTGAATGTTTAGTTCTGTTTTATGGTGGTCTTCTCTGCGCTATGACTCCCAGGCCTCAGGTATGACTATCAATATTTATTGCTGAAACTTGTATAGTTCACTAAGGAGTAGCATTCAAGAAGTCGGGTTAAATTTTATTGCTTTTGTACCATTTTATTACAGTCCAATAATTATAAGCCTTATGACTGAAATATCCCATAAACGTCAATTTTGCTACCTAGCCAAGAAATAAGCAGAGCTGATTGAATTGGAATTTATATAGTTTTAAATACATGCTTAAAAGGGCTGTACATGGCTTAAGTTATGATATTTTAATATCTTGGATATGAGTTATGAATAATATCGTAACAGCTATTATGATGTTGGTTCTACCTGACAATACACATAATTCTGTTTCGACGATAGGAATTCGCTTATAGTAATAATAATATTTTTTTTTTGAGTCTATTTAATATAATTAATAAATTTAGTTTATTTATTCTAATTTTTTCTATAGTTTCCATTTTATCTATATTTTCTTTTCTTCTCCTTCATATGTGAGTAAGTGATCATTTTAAATTTTCTTTTGTTTTTTATCTATGAGTATGTAATTCATATGTCATCTCTCTTTGTACAGGCCAATGAGCCTTTGAGGGATTAATAACATGTAATATTGTATTTGTATTTAATGAAGAATAAAACTTATCTTATCTTATCTTAAAAAAATAAATATGAAAATGAATCCAAAAAAATATAATCAGCAAACTTATCAGCAAATCAGCAAACAATAAAACAAGGAAAATAAGCAAACTTGTGTATGCAAACTAGTCTAGGGCTGTATCCAGGGTTATAGCCTTAGCCAGAAACCTTTCTTAGGGAGAGGAGAGATCATGGGAGGGGGATCCCAAATGCCTCCCCTGCCTCATATATATGGCCTTGGTCATTTCCATGTTCATTGTTAATAATTTATTTTAACATTTATGTGCTTTTTAAGAGCAAAACTGATAGTGCAATTATACAATTTTTTTCGACCCACGGAGGCAAATCCCAATCTGGATTTGGATGTGACACAACCATGGGGTTAGTCAAGATAACAACAAAAAGACTACCAGACCTATAAATGACCTGTAATTACCCAGACCAGACCTGTAACAAAAAGACTACCAGACCAAAAAGACTACCAGACCTGTAAAAAGAGACTACCAGACCTTTAAAGACTACCAGACCTGTAAAACAACAAAAAGACTACCAGACACAACCATGGGGTCAGTCAAGGTAACAACAGAAAGACTACCAGACCTGTAAATAACCTGTAATTACCCAGACCAGACCTGTAACGAAAAGACTATCAGACCAAAAAGACTACCAGACCTGTAAAAAGAGACTATCAGACCTGTAAAGACTACCAGACCTGTAAAACAACTTAACGACTACAAGACACAACCATGGGGTCAGTCAAGGTAAAACAGAAAGACTACCAGACCTTAAATAACCTGTAATTACCCAGACCAGACCTGTAACAAAAAGACTACCAGACCAAAAAGACTACCAGACCTGTAAAACAGCAAAAAGACTACCAGACACAACCATGGGGTCAGTCAAGGTAACAACAGAAAGACTACCAGACCTGTAAATAACCTGTAATTTCCCAGATCAGACCTGTAACAAAAAGACTACCAGACCAAAAAGACTACCAGACACAATCATGGGGTCGGTCAAGGTAACAACAAAAAGAATATCAGACCTGTAAATAACCTGTAATTACCCAGACCAGACCTGTAATAAAAAGACTACCAGATCAAAAAGACTACCAGACCTGTAAAAAAAGACTACCAGACCTATAAAACAGCAAAAAGACTACTAGACCTTTAAATAGCCTGTAATTACCCAGACCAGACCTGTAACAAAAAGACTATCAGACCAAAAAGACTAACAGACCTGTAAAAAAAAACTACCAGACCTGTAAAACAGCAAAAAGACTACCAGACACAACAATGGGGTCAGTCAAGGTAATAACAAAACGACTACCAGACCTGTAAATAACCTGTAATTACCCAGACCAGACCTGTAACAAAAAGACTACCAGACCAAAAAGACTACCAGACCTGTAAAACAGCAAAAAGACTACCAGACACAACCATGGGGTCAGTCAAGGTAACAACAAAAAGACTACTAGACCTGTAAATAACCTGTAATTACCCAGGCCAGACCTGTAACAAAAAGACTGCCAGACCAAAAAGACTACCATATCTGCAAAATAAGACTACCAGACCTGTAAAACAGCAAAAAGACTACCAGACACAACCATGGGGTCAGTCAAGGTAACAACAAATAGACTACCAGACCTCAACACAGGGCCCGAATACATACTGAAATAAAAGAGACTAAGCCAAATGATAATTACCTTTCCTAGAGGTATCACTGATAAGTTGCCACCGTTTAGTTTGGTCTGGGTCATGGGCCTGTAATTCTACTACAACAGCATAGGCTCTTTTCTTGAATTCAGCATCTTCATCAAAACGTTTCTTCGATTCCTAAAATTATTTTATTGTATTGTTAATCTCCAGTTTTAGTTTTTGCAGTTTAGCCTTAGAGAAGTTTTATTATTAGAGAAGGGGTGATTAAAATGCAACAGATGGTAGTCAAATAAGATGAAATATCATTTAGGGACGGATTTTTAAAGACAAAGGGCGTTGTCAAATATAATCAGTTAGTTCTGCTTAGTTATTTTCACGGTTAAACGTGGCAACACTGAGGAAGATCTAGTAATGCCCTAAAGCTTCATGATTTTGGAACAACCAGAACAAAATCCTTAGGAAACTGTGGTTTTCAAGTATAAGTGGATCTAATTTAAGTAGATATGATTGTTGAGTAGATATGATTATAGAGTAGAGTAGATATGAGTAGCTAAGTATATATTAATATAAGTAGATCCAAGATATGTCTGAGGATTAAAACTTGTTTTAGCTTGATGTCCATGGTAATCCTGTGGTAGCAGTGGATTATTGCTCTACTTGACAATTCAAGGTCCAGGTATAGACCACTACTGCCGTAAGGCTGGGCGGCAGGTTTACTATGTGTCCTTGTCAAAAAGACCCGGCAACTAAAATACCGATTCGATGCCTATTCACCAGCAATGGCTTTTGAGTATCTTTTTCCTTTTGTTTATCCTTGGCACTTTAAAATTTGTAGCTCTCTGAATGGTAAAAAAAAATTCTATTTTTTAATGCATTATAAGAACAAAGCCTGCATTTGTACTGGTGTTTTTTTGTCCTCATTTCTGCTTTGTCATCCAGTCTCTGTATTCAATTGCTTTTCGGTTTGGTTACCTTTGTTCTATCATTTTATTTGGCAAGGAATTACATTTGTGCTACTATACACGGAATGAGAAAATGAAGCTTATTTTTTTTTGGTTTGATATGGTGACCTTTTTTACAGCAAAAACTATTTATTATGGACAGTGAAAGGACAGATCAAACAAAACCATAAAACTTAAGTGATTCGAAGATTTTGGGACCCCTTTCAACAACATTTCTTAACGAACTTGAACTGAAAAAACCGAAACTTCAAAGGAAAAACGTTTCTTTTTTTTATGGGGTTTCGAAAAATTTTTGGCAACTTTGGTCACTCATTCTAATCAGCTTACATTTTATTTCGTACTTTATTCTAAACGTTTGATACCTCCCCCAACCCCGACCGATGAAGCGGAACATTTAATAAAACAATCTCAGGCTCAATAATGGGGACAAGCCTTACGATCATTTCTTAATGACCAAAAAAAAACGTAGAGTAGAAAGTGGAATTTAAAAAAAAAGTAAAAGGTAAAAACAAACGGACAAGAGAGTCAAGAAAAGTCAATGAATTAGGGTATATTGTAATCACTTCCAGGACCATCCCTTAATAAAAAGAAAGTATAACAAAAAGTCGAAAACAAATTAAGAAAAATGAAAGTACAAAGATAAAGTAAAAACAAGTTGGACGAGAAAATAAAAAAGATCAAGAAAATCTTTTTCTGCGTTTTTAAAGCATTTTCTGCACAATGCTTAGACTACTATTTTAGACAAACTTTTGCCAAGCCACATGTATTGAAGGGAAGTGCTTTGGACGGATAATAAAAATTGTTTCAAAAACTTTTCAATGATTTTTCATAAGCACGATTTTCGAGTTTTTCATTTGAAAAAATCCTTAGAGGCACAAACACATCAAATTCAAAATTCAAATAAAAAATAAAGGACATAGTGGGTACTCTAAAGCTAAACGATTTGAGGGCAAAAGTTTCGGGTCAAATACTCTATCTCCTGAAAAAAAAAACAGCAAGGAAAATTGCAACACTGTCTTTCAACATACATAACCATCAGCAAGAATAGCTTCAAGGCACACATGATACCGGATACATTCTTTTTAAAATTGCGGGACAGACCCACTGGGCATCTGCGTTGATTATTTGAAATCGATCAAGTATTACACAGACATGGTAGCACAGTCCTCCGATACACATCACCATCATCAGGAACAACTCAAGCATACTTCATACCCGACGTTTATTTTTTACTTTTACAGGGCAGACCCATTAGACACCTGTGTTGAATCCTTAAATACATCGATCGTCATTACATAGACATTGCAACACTGTCTTTAAACATATATCACCATCATCAAGAATAGGTTCACGGCACACCTGATACCCGACACATTTTTTTTTTTTAATTGCAGGACAGATTCATTGGGCATCTGTATTGATTATTTAGAAAGAACTAATCTACTATTACACAGAAATTACAACATTGTTTTTCAACATACACTCACCCTCGTTAAGAATAACACCAAAGCATGCTTGACATCCAGAGTATTTTTTTTACATATTGAACGAAAGACCTATTACATTTCTATATTAACAATTTGAAACAAATTGACCGTTTAGTACATAAAAAGGGCAAGACTATCTTCCAACATACATCACCGTCATCAAGAGTAGCTTAATACCCGATGCGTTTTACTATTATAAGACAGACTCATTGGGCAACTGTGTTGATAACTTACATACATCGATCATTCAATGCACAGACACGGCAACACACACATATATATATATATATATATATATATATATATATATATATATATATATATATATATATATATATATATAGTATATATATATATATATATATATATATATATATATATATATATATTCAATTCAATTCAAACTAAATAAAAAAATAAATAAAAATAATAACCGCTAATCAACAGGCCATAAAATTATTTTAAACTATATAACAACAAATACGCAAAGGCCTTCAATCAAAATTACCAAACAAATTAACACTTCATTCAATAGATAATAAATTAACACTTCACAAATTAACGCTTCATTCAAAAATTAAATCAAATAAAATAAATTAAGCTTCATGCGCAGCTCTATATAAATTATGAGAAAAAAATTTAATTTGGATAAAAAATTCTTTTGATTTTTTCTCCAAAACATGAACAGGGTTTTTTATTTTATATGCATTCATTAAAAAAGTATTTGATTCAGATTTAGAAAAGCGGCAAAGGAACTTAGCAAAATTAAAAAATGTGGTTTTTACATGCGCAATATTACTAATTCTAAAAAACGGGAGAAGCGATGAAAAAACTAAAATTTGAGGCAAAGCGACTGTATAATATACCCGAGCCAGTGATTTCCGAGAAAGAAGATCGCGAAGACAAATTACTGCCCCGAAACTAGACGAATATATATATATATATATATATATATATATATATATATATATATATATATATTATATATATATATATATATATATATATATATATATATTAGCATTACAAAAAAGAACTCCAAGGCACGGCTGATACACAATACATTCTTTTGACATTGGAAGATCGACCAACTGGACATCTCTGTATTATTTATCTTTTGTCTGTGATTTAGACCTAGTTCTAGCAGATTAGGTTAAGAAAACATCAAACCTTATAAAATGCTTGCAAATCCCCTTAGGCAGTGGGTTGTTCAGATAGTCAGGATATTTTTCGTTTAAATATGCAAGCAGCATCCCAAACTGTGTGCCCCAATCACGAACATGGTTTACTCTTACAACATCATGGCCAAGATATTCAAACAGCCTTGCTAAACTATCTCCGATGATGGTAGATCTATAAAATAAATAAAGGTAAATTAATACAAATTCATATGTATCCTTTTTTATTTTTTGACGTGATTTTGTCGCATTTTGAATTTATTATTTTATTTTGATAAAATTAGAATGTTCTATATAATACTCAGTTTTTATATTTACGAGATAAATATAACTATAAGAATAATGTTCATTATTGCATACCGCCTTAACTTTGGATTTGCATTCATACGTAGCGCGCATGCGCGCTACGTATGATGCGTATGATGCGCGTATTATACGCGCATACGTAGGCTAACCTAACCTAACTTAACCTAACCGACGGTTTTGGTATTTCTGTGTTTTTATGTTCCAGTGACTATCTTTGTATGTTTGTATATCTGAATCTATGTATTTGTATGTGTTTTTGTCTCTCTCACTCTCCTCGCCTATGTGTCTGGGACAGGTGTTTGCATAACAAAGTGCCTGTCTTTGTCGACTAAATGTCTAAATCTATACATTTGTGTGCGTTTTGTCTCTCTCACTCTTTTTGCCTGTGTGTGTGTGTGGGCGGATGTTTGCTTATTCCAATGCATGTCTTTCTCGGTTTGTGTGTCTGAAGCTACATATTTGTTTGTGTTTTTATCTCTCTCACTCTTTTTGCCTGTGTGTCTGGGTAGGTGTTTGTTTATTCCAATGCATGTTTTTCTCGGTTTGTGCGTCTGAATCTACGTATTTGTATGTGTTTTTGTCTCTCTCACTCTTTTTGCCTGCATGTCTGGGCGGGTGTTTGCTTAAGCTACATATTTGTTTGTGTTTTTGTCTCTCTCACTCTTTTTGCCTGTGTGTCTGGGTGGGTGTTTGTTTATTCCAATGCATGTCTTTCTCGGTTTGTGCGTCTGAATCTACGTATTTGTATGTGTTTTTGTCTCTCTCACTCTTTTTGCCTGCATGTCTGGGCGGGTGCTGGGCGGCTAAATGTCTAAATCTATACATTTGTATGTTTTTGTCTCTCTCACTCTTTTTGCCTGTGTGTGTGTGTGGACGGGTGTTTGCTTATTCCAATGCATGTCTTTCTCGGTTTGTGTGTCTGAAGCTACATATTTGTTTGTGTTTTTGTCTCTCTCACTCTTTTTGCCTATGTGTCTGGGTGGGTGTTTGTTTATTCCAATGCATGTCTTTCTCGGTTTGTGCGTCTGAATCTACGTATTTGTATGTGTTTTTGTCTCTCTCACTCTTTTTGCCTGCATGTCTGGGCGGGTGTTTGCTTATTCCAATAAATGTTTTTCTTAGTTTGTGTGTCTGAACCTTCGTAATGGCATGTGTTCTTGTCTCTCTCATTCTTTTTGTCTGTGTGTCTGGGTGGGTGTTTGTTTATTCCAATGCATGTCTTTCTCGGTTTGTGCGTCTGAATCTACGTATTTGTATGTGTTTTTGTCTCTCACTCTTTTTGTCTGTGTGTGTCTGCAGCCAAGGTTCAGTTGCACGGTTTCTTAGCCCTTCAGCCAGGAAGGCCTTTCTCAAAGCCTCGTCCAGCAAAAATAGAACGCAAAGAGCTGTTTGAGTAGGTAATACTGTCCCCTAGATGTGGCACTCAAAACGAGTAGAAATCAATTTTTTTTTTTTAATATAATGAGCAGGCTTAGACCATAAAACATATATTTAAGGGTTTCTGTCCCTTCTTCTTCCAGATGAAGTTTGACTTTTCACCTCTGATACTTTATGAATTGCTGATCAATGCTCAAACACAAAGTTAATGAGATGAGACATTTTTCATAAGGTCGAAGAATATAGACCCTTACTGATTTCATTTGCTTTAAAATTATTTTCGGGACTCAATTGTTTTATAAGACAATAAATAAATTATAGTTCAATTACCCTCTGTATGATGAATACTTTCAGGAAAGTACCAAAAAACTTCAGCGTAAAGATGGAGAGAGGGGAAGGTAGTCTGAAAAGGCAGCCAATTTATCCATGGAATAATTTCTGTGGCTTTAAGTTTTAATCTTTAATTCTGTAGTTTTAAGTTTTAATCAGAAGCAAATATTGAATATATGTTTACCATTGATGAAGATTTCAATCTCAGATGTTTCCTTAGGACAAATATTCAATAAATTCATGTTTTTTTTTTCTCTCCTCAGATCAAGCACAAATGGAAAGCTACACAAACACATTTCCACTTGCTTGAAACAACTGCAGACATCGTTGAAGCTCGCTGAATCCCGTTAAGACACTTCATACGGAATATTTGTATATTTGTTGCTTAAATTTGCTACACTGTCGTTTAAGTATGTTATAAATACATCTTTAACGAATACAAAACTATCGTTTTTCCATCAAACTGAGTTTCCTATCTCTGTGGTGTATGATTAGAAATTTCTAGGAATTTGGAGCATGCGCTGTATTTCCAGTGGATTAATCGAAATCAAGTCTTTGCCAAGGTGTTTTCCAACAGGTCTGTAATTATAAAAAAAAACTAAAATTATAATTAATGCTAGTAAAACTGATAATTTTGAATGCGGTTTATGTATCCCTAAAATAAAAGAAAGACATGAGGGATTGTTAGCCTTTAATCAAAAATTAATATCGACATATTTTCTAGTCAAATACATCAAGTGGGAATGAATATGTCCTGAATTTGTGGATAGCTGCAAACAAATAAGCAAAATAGTTTTTTTATGAAATGATTTTTGTTACTACCCATAACGGAAACACTCTTCTCCGGAAAAAGAATTGTTTTGCACACAAATGCTTATAACGGACTACAATAGAATAAATGAATAAAAAATAGTAATTTTACTAGTGTTTTTGAAGGAAGTATAAAATATTCGAAGCAAAAAATGAGAATTAACGTTCAAAAATGACATTTCTATGGTTTTCATCTTAATACTCTAAGCTGTTCCTCGGTCATAGCTGTTGCAGTCTTTTAATGGCCTGCATTCATAGAAGGTGTTTCAATGTAGTTCACTATCCTTATCCCAATTCATTAAAAGTTTCACTGTAATACCATTAGCTTCAGTAGTACTAGAAATAAGTTGTAGCAGTTGTGGTAGCAGTAGCAGTGCAAGTAGTTGAAGCAATATGCACATTTTGCCTAGTCCGATATCACCCTTAGTTTGTCCTGAAAGTCACAACTTAATACCCTAAACCAATCTTGCTGGGATACTGCTAACACGCGCTTTTAATAACCTGCTTGTACAGAGTTTTTGTTTCGTTCAACATCCCCCCCAAGTATTTCCTGAAAGTTTTCAACGTCCTAAACTTGGCCTTACTATTTGTAAGGTAAAGGATACTTCACTAGGCCCTTAAGGTCCGAACCGAAGTTACTGATCTCCGTCTCAAGGGCCTTCACCCTGGAAGCGCAATGGGGAGGATTAGGGCCAGTCATCCTATGCTTTCGCAGACCCTTCCTGTTTACCTTCCCCAGTTATCTTTAGGTACCCATTTTGAGCTGGGCCAACTCTGAATGAACTTATAGTCACACCACTGGTCTCCGTCCCAAACCAAATAATTGGGTACATCAGGATTAAAACGCTCACCCTCTCAGACAAAGGACCCTCACTGGCAGTAGTCGTACCAAGAATAGCAATGGCAACAGTAGTAGCAGAAGCAGTATGGATGGAGTGCTTTTTGGGTAGTTTCATATCTACCTGTTTTTTATAATTTGAAAAAGAAAGTTCATTTCACTTTTCAAGAGTCAAACGTGATCGGAGGGCAACTAGTCCCCTCCTCTTTTTCTGATAAAATTCAGAGATTGTGGATTTGATAAAATTTTCTAGATAGCCATTTTGTTAAAAATTGTTTTAAAAATCAGAAAACAAACCCCAAGAGCCCAGGGGCATGTGTTATTAGTTATGCTCTGTGGGGTAAACAAGGTTCTTATAAAGGGAATAGTCACATGAACTTCACAGGGACTCATTTGATTGGAAATTAAAAAATCTAGCTCATTTTTAAAGAGTCAAAAGAGATCGAAGGGCAACATGCCCCCCCCCCTGCGCCAGTTGTTTCCTAAATATATGTGATAAAATTTGAGATTGTCATTTTGTTCAAAATAGTTCAAACATAAGATAATAAAACTCCAGAGTCGACCTTGCCCTAGGGCCACATAAGGTTCTTATGTAAGATGTGGTCGTACAAACTTTATAGGGGGATCAATCGATTGGAAATGGAAGTTCTAGTACCCGTTTTAAAAGTCGAAAGTGATTAGAAGGAACTAGCCCCCTCCCTCCAGTTGTGTCCGATAAAATCCTTAGATAATCATTGTGTTCAAAATTGTTCAAAGGTCATATAACAAAAGCTTAGGAATCGATACAAAGCTCCAGAGCACGGAGGAAGGGTTGTAAGTACGTTTTCGTTGAAGTCCGGAGGGTGGCTTTATTAGCTGTATGGGATTGGACATTGAAAGTTCTAGTTCCCTTTTAGGAGTCAAAACGGAACACAAATCAGAGAGCCCCCTCCTGCTTTTCTCCCCCAAAATTTAATAGTTAAGTGATAGTAGTGTCACTAGTCCCCCACTCCCCAATACTGTTTTTCACCAAATGAATTCAGTCAAAATTTTGAGATGGTCACAGTGCCTTCGGGATTGACACAGCCACACAAAGCCCGGGGTTGTTAGAGCTGCATGTTACTTCCCTTGGGTATATAAGGTCTTATGGAAGGGATTCTTCATATAAACTTTGGAGGAGGGTCATTTGCTTGGAAATTGGAAGCTCTAATTCCCTTTCAAAAAGTAAAAAATGGTCGCAGGACAAACAGCTCCCCTACACACCCTCTTTTCCCCACATGTACCTAATCTAACTTTTGAGATAGCCATTTTGTTCAAATAGTCAAAAGATCATATATCCTAACAATGCTTTTGGGGTTGACACAATCCCATGAGACTTAGACAAGGGCTGTAAGTTATTCCTCAGGAGTATATCAGTTTTTTTTAATGGAAGTGGTTGTCGTATAAGCTTTGGAGGAAGGCTTACACGGGGGAAGATTGTTATAGGGAAGAAGCTTAAAGGGAAGATTGTGATCGGCAGCCTACTAGCCGTCCTCCCTCATGGCATCTTTTCTCCAAATGTATCGGATCGAAATTTTAAGAAGGTCATTTTATTACAAATAGTACAATTGTCAAATATCTAGGGTTCCAAGTTTTGCCCCCCCCCCTCCTCCAGCCCTTGGGAAAAGGGTTAAAAACAACCCTACTTACCCATCGTTAACAAATACAGTTTTTATAAGAAGCGTGGTCGTATAAACTTTGGAGGAGGCTCATGTGACTGAAAATAAAAATTTATTTCGCCCCTTTTAAGGGTCAAAAGTGACTCCTCTGGCATTTATTTCCCCAACAAAATGTTGAGATATAAATTTGTTGATAATAGTCCATTCCTAAAACAACTATGCTTCCGCGGTGGACAAACCCCCTAGCCCCGGGAGAGGGCAGTACGTTAAGCACGTTAACTAATGTTTTTTTCTTTTTTTTTTCCATGGAACGGGTGATCGTAAAGGTTTTGGAAGACTCATTCAGTTTGAAATTTACAGTAATAGTTCCCCTTTCAAAACCAAATCTAATAAAGGGGCAACTCCTCCCCCACGTACACATATCCCCCTTAAATATATCAAATCAAAATTTTGAGATGCCCATTTGGTTCAAAATGGTTCGAAGGCCTAATAACTATATCTGCAGGGTCTATATACCTCACCCTAGCGTCTGGGAAAGGGCTATAAGTAATAAATTCAATATATAATAGTTATCTTATTAAAAACACTAATTAAAAAACACTTTCCAAAAAAGAAAGTTTTTAAAAAACTAATTAAAAAACTGTAATAATTTATACTAAAAAAGACCAGAAATTACTGAACTTAAATGAGATTAAATTACCAGACATTAAAAAGAATATACCCAAATTGAATCTGCAAATCAAGCTTAAAACGAACAGCAAATCCTTCTCTTTTAAACAATTAAATAAAAAAAACAAGTTTTTAAACTGAAAGTAAGGAGCAACATTAAAACTTAAAACGAACAGAAATTATTCCGTATATGAAAGGGGCTGTCCCCTCCTCAACGCTTCGCTCTTTACGCTAAAGTTTTTTATTGTTTTAAGAAATAAAGTTGTGAGACAGAGTCAAACTTTAGCGTAAAGAGCGAGGCGTTGAGGAGGGGACAGCCCCTTTCATATACGGAATAATTTCTGTTCGTTTTAAGTTTTAATGTTGCTCCTTACTTTCAGTTTAAAAACTTGTTTTTTTTTATTTAATTTCTGATCGTTTTTTTAGTTAATGCAGCTTTTATTTTGGTTCACCGTCATTGAATACGTAAACAAAATTTGCATAAAAATTTAACTTTTCTTTTGCTAAATGAATATCTCTAAATTTGATTAGGAAGTAATTTACAAATTAACTTACGTAACTAACTTCTATATTCGTATATGTTTCTTCTGGCAAAAAATACAAAGTTGCAGATTTTTGCAGATATGAGCTTGAAACCTATGTAACAGGGTTTTCAGATACGCTGAATCTGACGGTGTGATTTTCATTAAAATTCTTTCACTTGTAGGGGATGTTTCCCCCCTCTTTAAAAAATCGGGTAAATTTTCTCAGGCTCGTAGCCTTTGATGAGCAATACTAAACTTAATAAAATTTATATATTTAGAATCAGCATTATAAACACATTCTTTTGATATATTTATTGACATCAAAATTCCGTTTTTAAAAGTTTCAATTACTATTGAGCCGTATCGCTAGTTTTTTTATTGTTTTTTTTTTATTACGTATATGTTATTACGTATATGAGGGGGTTCTCCCCTTAGTCAATACCACGCTCTTCACGTTAAAAGTAAAAACGAAATTTGATTCACAAACCCCTGAATCACAAAGGCCGTTTAATTAGAATAGATAGCTCTTTTGAAAGCACTAAAAAAAACTGTAGCGTAAAGAGCGAGGTATTGACTTGGGGGAGAACCCCCTCACATACATTATAATTTCTGTTCGTTTTAAGTTCTAATGTTGCTTCTTTCAGTTGAAAAAACTTGTTTGTTTTTTTATTTAATTTCTGATCGTTTTTTAAATAATGCTTGGAAATCCGGCGCCCCCTTCATAGAAATGTCCCTTACCCCAAAGAAACATCCTTCACGGAAAGATTCTCCAGAGTAACCCCCTCCTCTAGCCCCCCCCCCTCCAGAAAAAAATCGTTCCTGAAAATGTCTGTAGGCCTATACTTCCCAATAACCAATAAATAATGCTGGCAAGTCCGGCGCCCCCTTCATGGCAATTTCCCTTCCCCCATGAAAACTTCCTTCATGGACAGATCCTCCTACATAACCCCCGACCCCCTCCCCCCCCTACTACCAGAAAAAAACCCTTCTGAAAACTTCCCAATAACCAATACTATATGTTAACATTGGGTAAAGTTCATAACTTTTAGCCCTCCCCCTGGGGACTTGGGAGGATTAAGTCATCCTAAAAGACATATTTATCATATTTTCGACCATGCTGAACAAAATGGCTATGTCAGAATCATAGCTGTTGGACATTTGGACTATTTAAAAAAATAGATAAGACAAATTTTTATCTATAAGCATTTAGAAAAAGGTCATGTGGGGGAGGGGCTGATTGCCGTTCAATTACTCTTGAATTTTAAAAATGGAACTAGAAGTTTCATTTTCCCTCGAAATGAGCCTCCTTTAAAAAAAATCTCATATGCCCCTGGCTTATCGCTTAAAACCCATACCCAAAAGCTCTATAAGATTGTGTCAACCCCGTAACTATTACTATATTATTTTTTGACAGTTTTGAACTAAATAGTTATTTCAAAATTTTGATCTGATACTTTTGGGGATAAGAGGGCGTGGGGGGAGGTAGTTGTCCTACAATCACTTTTGACTCTTCAAAAAGAAATAGAACTTTGAATTTCTAACCAAATAAGATTTTTCCAAAACTTAAGCAACCACCTCTTCCATAAAACCTTGTTTACCCCGGAAGCAAAACTTACAACCCTTGCCCGCGGGATCTGGAGATTGTGTCAAACCTGATGATTTAAAGAGGGTGTTTTGGGTAACTTGACTCTCTAGAAGGGAAGCAGAAATTCCAACTTTCAATCAAATGGGCCTCCTCTACACTTTACTCAACTACCTTTTCCGTTAGAACCTTTATTTGACCACGGTGCATGATTAACAACCCTCACCTTCGGGCTCTGGGGATTATATCAACCCTGAAGGCTTTGCTATATAATCTTTTGAATATCTTGAATTTAATCAATAAGATGCATTCGGGGAAGAGGCTTAGGGGGAAGGAGGACCTTTTGCCCTCTAATCACTTTTAACTCTCAAAATAAGGAGCTTGAACTTAAAATTTCCAAAGAAATAAGCCTCCTACGAAGTGTATTTGACCAACCTTTCCACCAAACCTCATATGCCTCCGGCAAATAGCTTAAGACCCGTGACTCCGGGCCCTGGGGCTGTGTCAACTCCAGATGCATTATTATGTATATTAATTAAAAAAAAAACGTTCCAAAAAATAAGTTTTTCAAGAAGCACAGGCCATATTAAACTTAAGATCAGCAGAAATTACAACCTGTAATAACTCAAACTCAATACGACAGAAATTAGCATTAAAGAATAAATGAAATCCTCCAAAAATCAGAGATTAAGTGGAGCGGTCATTGAAAGCAAAAATTCAACAGGTACTAATAAACGAATCCTAAAACAAGTAAAACTTAAAATGAATATGGAAATCAAGCCAATAACGAAAGAAAATCACTACAAACAAAAGTTAGGCTACTGCCTCCTTCCCTCACTGTAAAAGCATAAAGCCGACTGTGTCACTTGTGTTTTACAGAAAACAAATCAAATTGATATATTGCCATTTCCACTTATTACAACATTGAAAATAAAATGGAAATTGGTGTGAAATAAAATCTTGAACTAATGATATTTCAGTAATGTTTCCATTGTAACTGAACCCCCGTGTAACTGAACCCCCGTGCAACTGAACCTTCGTATAACGGAACCCCCGTGCGACCGAACCCTCATGCAACTGAACTTCCTTTAACTGAACCCTCGTGCAACTCAACCCCATTTAACTCAAACCCGCGTGTAACTGAACCCCCGTTCAACTGAACGCTCGTGATACTGAACCCTCATGCAACTCAACCCCCGTGCAACTCAATCCTCGTGCAACTCAACCCCATTTTGAACTCGAATTCAATTTCGAAGAATCAAAGGTAATCACAGGACAATCAGCCTTTCCATCTTAACCGACATCCCCCCCCCCCAAATACATCCGATCAAAATAAAAATAAACATTTGCTTCAAAATAGTCTAAAGATCAAATAACCATACCTTTGGGGTTAACAACCCCACCAGCAGCATCTGGGGCATGGGCTGTAAGTTAATCTAATTGCTTATTGCTAACATATAATGTTTATGTAGAAATTTTTGTATGAACTTTGGTGGGGGGATCATTTGATTGGAAATCAAAATTTCCAGTGCACTTTTTCAGAGTTAAAAGTGATCGGAAGGCTTCCACCTCACCCTATTTTTCCCCCGATACATCCGATCTAAATTTTGGGACGGCCATTTTATTTAAAACAGTTTAAAGGTTAAATAACTATACCATAGTTAAATAACTATGGTTCTTAACCCTATTGTGTTTTACCCAATGTAAGTACGCGGTGGTTAAGTTCCACGAGGGTTCAGTAGCACGAGCATTCAGTTGCACGAGGGTTCTGTTATACAGGGGTTTAGTTACATGGGGGTTCAGTTACACGGGGGTTTAGTTAAATAGGGTTGAGTTGCACGGGGGTTGAGTTACACGAGGGTTCAGTTAAACGGAGTTGAGTTTCACGAGGGTTCACTTAAAGGGGGTTCTGTTGCATGAGGGCTAAGTAACAGGAGGAATCAGTTGCACGGGGGTTCAGTTGCACAGTGGTTCGGTTATACAGAGATTCAGTTGCACGGTGGTTCAGTTACACGGCAATTCAGTCACAGGGGTTCAGTATCTTGGGGTTCAGTTACATGTACCCCTTCAGTAATTAATAGCGTTATGTATCAAACATTAAGCTTAATCATATTAGTAAACAGCAAAAGCACGAAGAACAACAAGGAATTCCTTTTGCAAGACAGTGGAGATAATTTGAATGAATATTTTGGCCCTACGTCCAAGGGCCGTGCTCAGAAAGACAAAAATATATAAAAGAAAAAAGACTCACAACAACAAGCGACCAATAAAACCAAAAATTGAAAATTTTTCAAAGCAGTCTTAGCATCCTTACTTCAGCAAAGTTCAACCAGGACTGATAAAAAGGAAGTTAAAACAAGTTAAACAAGGCGATTCAATGAGATGAAATAAAAATAATTTAAAAGTTCTTATTGCTAATCCAGCCTTTTTGGCAGCTAACCTCAAAGGTCTTTTTGTCATCGGTTCTGTGTTAATGTCTATTGGTTTTTTTAAAGTATTTCGTAAGATCAGTTTTAATTAAATTTGTGTATAGAGCATATTGTGGCTAGGATTTTCAAAAATATGGCTGCCTAATGCAGAAACAAATAAAACACTGGAAATATTAGAATTTAGAGCTTTTTGCTGTTGTATGCACTTTTCTAAATTCTGGTGTGTTCTACCTACATAGTATTTGCCACAATCGCATGGTATTTGATGGACCCCTCTTTGGCGAGTAACTGGGATTTTATCTTTACCAAAATTTAGAAAATTTATGATTTTAAAATTATTTGTGAATACTATACAGATTATTTTTGTACAAACTTTTTTTTAAAAATTTGTAGAGATTTTCGGGATGTCGGGGAGGTAAATTATGTCTAAGGGCTTGGAAAAAATCTCACATGGTAAACTATACTTAATTTTACGGGAGTGTCTTTTCAAGTGCAAATTTTGTTTTGGCCTTGGGAAAGCATAGGGGTTTTGCGCCCAACTTATGTTAATTTCAGCTCGTTTTGAGTTTGACTCAGTTATTTATTTTTATTTGTGTTTGTTTTGGGTTTCATTTATTTATCGATGATGATTTGTGGTAGTTTCAAGCTTGGTAGATTATTTTATTTGATTTTTACTCATTTTTTGTTTAATTGAGTTCTTTACTTTTCTTTGAAAACTTATTTTGTGGAAAAAGTTTTTTTAATTAACTTCTGTTCGTTTTATATTGACATAGTCTTTTCAGGGAAAAAGAAAATAACACTTTAAATCTTTCCGTTTTTAAGACTTTATAGTTTGGCCTGCTATTTGTATGCTGGAGAAACATTTTCAGCAATTTTTAATAACATACACCATTTTAAAAATCTGGACACAAATAGTACTGTTTAACTTAGTTTCATACCTCACCTCTAGTTGACCTAAAATGGAAAACTTGATACCATTCGCAAAAAAATCTGTTTATTTTCTTTGATAGCTTTGATACACTTACACTATTTTGATTTGGTTAAATTTTAAGGGCAGAAGTAGCCTCGAAAGTTTGAACATAATACCCTCAGTCGTTCTTGTGATACTGCTGAGACGCCTTATTGGGAATTAGCATTACCACAGCGCATTTTCATTTAATCTTGAGGCAAAATTTAGTTTTTAAGCATAATGGGCGAATGTCAGGGTGGGAGTGGAAGGGGTATTAGTAGCCCTTCAATCACTTTCGACTATTAAAAAGGGCATCAGCCCTTTCTATTTTCAATCGAATGAGCCCCTTCCGAAGTTCCCACGACAACTCCTTCGATACGAAGTGCCCTGGTCTAAACAACAGCAACAACAAAAATATTACTTATCACTTTCAACTATTAAAAAGGGCACTAGCCCTTTGATTTTCAAACCAAATGAGCCCTTTTATGAAGTTTATACGACAACGTCTCCTATAAAAACCTTATATGCCCCAAGGGCATAACTTTAAACCCTTGCCCTGAGGGCTTTGGCGGAGTATCCTCCTTAAAAATATAGTTTCTATCTGTAAATCAACAACGCTGAACAAAATGCAACTACGCAGCTATTTCAAAATTTTTCCTGGATGTGTTTGGGGGAATGATGGGGGTGGGGGGGCTAGTTGCCCTCCAATCACTTTCGACTATCAAAAAGCGCACAACTCCGTTGAATTTCAAAAACGTATCCTCAAAAACATATTCTCTATGTGGAAATCAACTGTGCTGAACAAAATGGCTATCTCAAATTTTTAATTGGATGTGTTTGGGGGAATGATAGGCGTGGGGGAGGGGCTAGATCCCTTCCAATCACTTTTGACTATAAAAATGGAACTAGTTCTTTGAATTTCCAATCGAATGAGCCTGTTTTGAAGTTTCTACGACAACGCCTTCTGTAAAAACCTTATATGCCCCCAGGGAATAACTTAAAACACTTTTGGGGGGATGTATTTGGGGGAATGATGGGCATGGGGGGACTAGTTGCCAACCAATCACTTTGGACTATTAAAAAGGGTACTAGCCCTTTGAATTTCCAATCGAATGAGCCTGTTTTGAAGCTTCTACGACAACGCCTTTTATAAAAACCGTATATTCCCCAAGGGCATAGCTTAAGACCCTTGCCCTGAGGGTTGTGGGGAGTGTCCTCCACAAAACATATTTTCTATCTGGAAATCAACTACGCTGAACAAAATGGCTATCTAAAAATTTTGATTGGATCTATTTGGGGGAATGATGGGCGTTGGAGGGAGGGCTAGTTGCCCTCCCTCCAGGGTTGTGGAGGATTGTCCTGCTCAAAAACATATTTTCTATCTGGAAATGAACTACGCTGAACCAAATGACTATCTCAGAATTTAGATTGGATGTGTTTGGGGGAATGATGGGCGTGGGGGAGGGCTAGTTGCCCTCCAATCACTTTCACTATTAAAAAGGACACTAGCCACTCCAATTTCCAATCGAGTGAGCTCTTTTCTAGGTTTCTACGACGAATCCTTTGTTACGAAGTGCCCGGGTATGGAGAAAAAAAAAACAAAAAAACAACACATTGTGCCCACATTGTTCTTTACTTAGGCAGAGCTAGCGCGTTGTTTATTAAAACGTGGGCGTGAGAGGGGGGTTATTTAACGTTCAATCACTTTCAAGTATTAAAAAGGGCACTAGCCCTTTGAATTTCCCATCAAATGAGCCTTTTTTGAAGGTTCTATGACAACGCCTTCTATAAAAACCTTATATGCCCCCAGGGCATAACTTAAAACCCTTTCCCTGAGGATTGTGGGGGAGCGTCCAACTCAAAAACATATTTTCTATCTGGAAATAAACTACGCTGAACAAAATGGCTATCTCAAAATTTAGATTGGATGTGTTTGGGGGAATGATGGGACTGGGAGGGGGAGGGGCAATTGCCCTCCAATCACTTTCGACTATTAAAAAGGACACTAGCCACTCCAATTTGCAATCGAATGAACCCTTTTCGAAGTTTCTACGACAATTCCTTCGATACGAAGTACCCGGGTTGAGAAAAAACACTTTGTGCCCACATCGTTCTTTACTCAGATTTTAGGAATTCGTCTTTAGACAAAAACTCTTCTGGAGGGAGGCCAACCTTCGGCCCCCCTCTAGAAGGTAGGTCTGAATTTAACATAAAAATTTGTCAAAAAGCTTACATGGCCAATTTTTGGTAATTTTTTACTGTCCTTTTCTGGTAACAAGCCTTAGTTAAAATAATTTGTCAAAGTAAAACCCTGCTAGAGAATACTGACCACTGTACACATATATAAGAATATGTATTCTAAAAAACTATGGGAGGGTGGAGGAATTTTGATTAAGGTTTCTTCCAGGAAAAAACCTTACGGGTAAGGGGTGTATTTTACACAGGAGAAACTTTCCAATGGAGAGTTTCCTGTGAGAGGAGGGAATTTTTCATAGAGGCTGAGCCAGATTAGTACTTGTCTATTATACAAAACACACTCGAGAAGTGAAGTTTGAAGACAATAAAATATGATGAAAACAGAATACTTTATTAGTAATGTAGTGAAGGTCATATGTGAATTATTATGGGAGCTTCACCGTCAGCTAACCGTCTCAAAGACAAAGAAAAGTTCATTATTAATGCGATTCTTGAGGACACCGGTTAGTTTGCTTTGACTAGTGATAAAATATAATGTCTCACCATGAATGTTCAAGAACCATTTTAGGTTGTTGGAAGGGCTACAACAGAACTGAGCTGGAACTAGCAGGTTTCACTCATTTGAAATTGAACCACAAAAATAGTGTTGTCAACTCAGAAACTGGCACCTCTACCCCAAATATACAGAGAATGTGGGGTTCCACAAAGTGGAACAACAAACAGCACCGAGGTAAATCCCGTCGTCATTTAAATTCATACTTAGTAGATTAGGCCTACATATCATGTTGCAGGCGGCAGTAGTCAGCAAAAGGGCCAAAAACAATAGCATGAAGAGCAGGGTATTGAGGAGACGACAACCCCTTCATATATGGAATAATTGCTGTTTGTTTTGATTTTAAGGTAAAATTAAAGGGGTTGGATTAGTAAAATGAAACTTTCAGGGACAGGTCTATGGGCTAAAGTACGTTCAAAGAAGGTATTTTGAAGTACCTACCTCCACCCCATCTCCCTCTGGAGGGTCCTGACCTTTGATGACCTTTAAGAACCTGTGTGTGATAAGAGTGAAAACTTACAAAACATTGCCTATCTTCTGCTTAAATGAAGTACGACAAAATTGTTTTCAGGTTTTAAAGATATGCAAATATATTTCCGAAATTTTGAATAAAACAATAGGCCTAGGTTATCAAGTAATTTTGATGTAGGTTGCATCTGCCACTTAAGCAGACTTCAGAACCCTCTAGAGGGAGATGAAGTGGAGGTAGGGGATAA
Organism: Artemia sinica; assembly: GCA_027921565.1. Classification (NCBI taxonomy): domain Eukaryota; kingdom Metazoa; phylum Arthropoda; class Branchiopoda; order Anostraca; family Artemiidae; genus Artemia; species Artemia sinica. The sequence goes on from CM051256.1 coordinate 67,796,676, forward strand.
GGTTTTTATTAACAGACTAATCAGATAAATAAGAAAAAGGTAGGTATGTATATGTAAAAAAGGATGTTGGTGTTTCAACATATCCATCCCGTAGCACACCTTAGCCTTTAAGCCCATCCCTGAAAGTTTTATTTTCCTAACTTAACCTCTTTCCTTAGGGGCAAGATAGCCATCTAGGAGGAGTGGAGGTAGGCAGTTCAAAAGGCCTTCTCAGGACACACTTTACTCTTTAGACCCATCTCTAAAAGTTTCATTTTCCTAATCTAGCCCACTTCAAAGATAGCAAATAGTAGCTAAACTAGCATTTTACCGAACTTAGTATTGCTCCTTACTTCTAGCTGAAAAAAAATGTTTTTTTTCATTTAATCACTGGTCAAAAAGGTAGCCTTTAGTATTCATCACACTGAAAAATAAAACCTTTAGCCAATCGAGTGACTTCGCAACAAAATGAGTGCAGCATCTTCTGAGTAAATTATTTCACATAACTAGAACTAATCCAATGAAAATATTTGTCTATTATTCCATTTTAAACTATTATAACAAGTTTTCAAGTCTTTGATGCAGATGGACACCATCTGCTTCTGCATCTGAAGAATTTGGAAAAATTCTTGAGTTCCGGGTAATTTTGGCCGTGAGGGATATATGCCGGAAGCGAACATGTATTAAGGGGATGCACACTGTCCAATAATCTGTAAACGGCTGTCTGGATTTAATATTCTATCAAACGCAGTATTTCCATTCTAGGGATTTTCCCCCTATAATGGGGATTTTTAACGTCTGTTAGGGGCAATTTTTTTCATTTAGGGATTTGGGGATTTTTTCAAGTATTCTGGATTTTTAAAGGAATTTCTAAGGTTTTCCTTAAATCTAGTGACTTTTCACGATATAAGGCATAGATTCATTATTCAATCAAATAAGTCATACAGGAGGCTAACTAACAAAAAAAGGAAAATAAAGGTCCATTACACCTCCCAATACGTTCCAAATTAACATTTATGCAAATATACCGCCTTTAAAACTTCTAATTTCGCACCATATCAGAAATAGAAAGACTCCAGAGCGTTGTCATCAAAATGATAGGCAAACCTACTGAATAGCAAAATTGCAAATATGTTCTATACTTCTTATTTCCTAACATTTGCTCAGGTCAATTTTTTCTTCATATTTAAGGTTTTTCACTCTCTAATATCTATCAGTTCCAAAAAAGATTTCAGTGGAGTCATTGGAAAAAAAGAAGGTAGGTATACATTAAATATAATTTTCTGAAACAAAAAAGAAATTATTGAAAAAGAAAATACGGCTTGGTGCTTTTAATAATAAAATTTGCAATATAACTAGATAGGTTAAATCGATTATAGTTTGATGATTGAAGTCGGTAGCGAGTAAGGGGCAGGGGTGTCGTATCGGGATGGGGGCAGCTGCCCCCTTCCCAATAATTTGGAGAAAATAACTATTATATAGCCCACGACCCTTGAATATCCGGATATGGACCCCTCTTGTCCCCAATAAAATGCTGGACTTACTCCCCTGAAGGGGGTGGGGCATCTCCTCTAGGAATTGTTTAATGGTTTTAGTTTTTACTTTTAATATCTAATCGATACTCCAATAATTCTCCAAATTCTCTTGTTTGTTATTGAAATGCCTAATGAGCGTGAATAACTTCCTATTCTATAGAGGTTTCAAGCTCTTATCTGCAATTAAATACACAAAAGCTGTTTTTAACTGAAAGTAAGGAGCGACATTAAAACTTAAAACGAACAGAAATTATTCCGTATATAAAAGGGGTTGTCCCCTCTTCAATGCCTCACTCATTATCTTAAAGTTTGACTCTTTGTCGCAAATCTACTTTTCAAAACAATTAAAACAATAACTCCTTTTTGTTTTAAGTTTCAATGTCGCTCCTTACTTTCAGTTAAAAAAAAAATATTTTTAATTTAATTTCTGAACGTTCTTTTAGCTAATGCAGGTCCGACTTTGGCTCACCGTACATGAGAATTAAAACAAATTTGTGTATTAATATTCATAGATTTATTCCGTATATGAAGGGTTACCCCTCCTCAATACCTTGCTCTTTACGCTATAACTACTCCTAACAACTCACCGCAGCACAAAGTCACCTGAGGCCAACGCTTGTATACACAAATCTGAACCCAGTCATGAAGTGCATGTCTGAATTTGTTGCCTTTGCATTGGGATTGTTTACTGAATTTAATGTACTTTTTCAAGCTGAAAAACCACTGTTTTATCGCTTGAAACTAGTGACTGAATCTCTTATCAAGGAACTGTCTATGAGCTTCATGAAGAAGGACTATGTATCAACAAATGCATTTCAACTTAATGTGAATGACCGAAGTGTTTACCTTCCTCTCGATAGTATTTACTTAGGTCCAAATGGGCAGGTCTCTCTCTTGACACTAGAATCAGATCCAGATGTGCCCCATGACGCAGTTGAATTTAATGAACGCAGAGCTGCACAATCTTTTTCCATTGAATCTGTGCACATTTAGAAATATGCAGAAATGGTTGACCCTGTATTAGCTCAGTCACTAAGGCCTCATTTCCTCCCACCCTTTATTTGAAAGTATGGGAAAGTATCATGGGATGGAAACAAATGGAACAAGAGTGGATGAGGCAAATTCTCATCAATGTTGAAAATATTTTTTACCACCTTATCCACTGACCTACTGACGCAACCAATTAAGCTCTCTGATTGGTCACGCGCAGCAGAAAACAGAATTGAAATCTGTTTTGAAATTGCAATTTTTAAAAACAGAATTGAGATCTATTTCTCTTACTTAGTCTATTTCGCCTTGCTGCTCCTTACTACACGAATGTGAGAAATGCCTAAGTATTGTTTCATATTTTACCTTTTTTGTATTACTCAAAGTACATTTTAAGCAATTTTATATCCTTAAATATCATAATTTCAGTCACCTTTTGACAGATCCGTCGGCAGATAAATTTGTCTTTTTTTCAGACATTTTTTAGATATTTAACACAATTCAATATGAAAAAAGTCGAAACAAAAATAATGTTTACAAAAGTGACCGGTTGGAAACCATTCATGCCAATCCTACGTTACAATTCAAATAAAAACGAGGGGCTGCAAAAAAAAAAAACAATAGAGAAGGAAAAAATAACGGACAAAAAAAATATATTCATATGGTCCAGAATCTGAGATCTGGCACTGGAATCTATAAATCATAACCGAACTTAACTAGTCGATAAATACAAAGCATTGTTTTAAATGAAGATATAGAAAAGAAGATATTTTGGTACAAGTAAAAGGTCTTGAGTTGCAAAATAAGTCGTCTTGAACAAATGCTATTAAAAGTCAGCATAACAAGGCTTGTGACTTGAAGAAATCAGTAAACGGGGAAACCTTTAGGGATTTTGGTATTGAAAATGGGGATTTCTAGGGATTTTCCACCAGTCTACTAGGGATTTGAAAAAATTTGAAGCGGAAACACTGATCAAACGACACAGGTTTTGCCCCGTCGAACTGAATTGAGGACCACTCCCTCCCCCGTGCAATATCAAACTTTTCAGTGCAAAGTGAAACATGATTTTTCCCTTGAAAATTCCCCTTGAAAAGTTCAACCACCAGGAAGTCTCCTCCCCATGGAAAATTGTCACCTTAGGAAGCTCATCTTGCAAAAAATCCCTCCCCCCCCCCCAAAAAAAAAAAAACGTCTGTACAATTCCCAATAAGTAGTGCTATACGCAAACAACGGACGAATTCCATGACTTACAAAATTTCCGCAGGGGCTGTGGGGGGTTATGTTATCCTCAAAACATAGTTATTGGACCTTTTCACTATGCTGAACAAAATAGTTATCTCCAAATTTCGATAAAAGATTTTTAGGAAAATAAATTGGGTGGGAGGTTAGTTTAATAATAAATTGTATAATAATAAAATAAATTGGGTTAGTTTAGTTTAGTTTTAGTTAAGAGTTTAGAGTTTTACCTTAGAGTCAAGAAGGGGGACAATAGATATTGATGACAATGCTAAACTAACATAACCACAAAATTCCACATTATTACATAGAAAAAACCCAAACCTTAAGTTAGGTTAGAGGTTAGGTTTCTCACGTTTAAGTTAGGTTAGGTTAGCTTATCATTAGCGCTCATGATAGGCTAACCTAACCTAACTTATACGTGTAGAAACCTAGTCTCTAACCTAACCTAACTTAAGCCCCCCCCCCCTATATAGGCTATTGGGGGGGCCGAAATTCATTTCCGATAGAAATGATTATTATATTCGTAATCAGCATAAAAAAAGGCATCGAATGGTGTATTCACTTTATTCCTAACTCAATAATATGATTTGGTAGAACTTTACCGCGATGTTTGTAAGTTTTACTCTTATCACACACAGGTTCTTAAAGGTCATCAAAGGTCAGGACCCTCTAGAGAGATATTGGGTGTAGGTCTTGGAACGTACTTTAGCCGTGGACCTGTCCCTGAAAGTTTCATTTTACTAACCTAATCCCTTTAATTTTACCTTAAAATCAAAACAAACATAAATTATTCCATATATGAAGGGGTTGTCGCCTCCTCAATACCCCGCTCTTCATGCTATTGTGTTTGGCCCTTTTGCTGACTTTACTGCCGCCTGCCATATGACATGTAATCTACTAAGCATAATGTAAATGATGACGGGATGTACCTCGCTGCTCTCTGTTCTTCTACTTTGTGGAGCCCCACATTCTCTCTATATTTGTGGTAGAGGTGCCAGTTTCTGAGTTGACAACACTATTTTTGTGTTCAATTCAAATGAGTGAAACCTGCTAGTTCCAGCTCAGTTGTGTTGTAGCCTTCAACAACCTAAAATGATTCTTGAACATTCATGGTGAGATATTATATTTTATCACTAGTCAAAGCAAACTAACCAGTGTCCTCAAGAATCACATAATAATGAACTTTTCTTTGTCTTTGAGACGGTTAGCTGACAGTGAAGCTCCAATAATAATTCACATATGACCTTCACTACAAATGATGTATTTGAGGGAATGATGGCATGGGGGGGGACTAGTTGCCAACCAATCACTTTGGACTATTAAAAAGGGTACTAGCCCTTTGAATTTCCAATCGAATGAGCCTGTTTTGAAGCTTCTACGACAACGCCTTCTATAAAAACCGTATATCCCCAAGGGCATAGCTTAAGACCCTTGCCCTGAGGGTTGTGAGGGAGTGTCATCCACAAAACATATTTTCTATCTGGAAATCAACTACGCTGAACAAGATGGCTATCTAAAATTTTGATGGATCTATTTGGGGGAATGAAGGGCGTTGGAAGGAGGGCTAGTTGCCCTCCCTCCAGGGTTGTGGAGGAGTGTCCTGCTCAAAAACATATTTTCTATCTGGAAATCAACTACGCTGAACCAAATGGACTATCTCAGAATTTAGATTGGATGTGTTTGGGGGAATGATGGGCGCGGGGGAGGGCTAGTTGCCCTCCAATCACTTTCACTATTAAAAAGGACACTATCCACTCCAATTTTCCAATCGATGTACGTGAGCCGTCTTTCTAGGTTTCTACGACGAATCCTTGTTACGAAGTGCCCGGGTATGGAGAAAAAAAAAACAAAAAAACAACACATTGTGCCCACATTGTTCTTTACTTAGGCAGAGCTAGCGCGTTTGTTTATTAAAACGGGGTGAGAGCGGGGGTTAGTTAACGTTCAATCACTTTCAACTATTAAAAAGGGCACTAGCCCTTTGAATTTCCATCAAATGAGCCTTTTTTGAAGGTTCTATGACAACGCCTTCTATAAAAACCTTATATGCCCCCAGGGCATAACTTAAAACCCTTTCCCTGAGGATTGTGGGGGAGGTGTCCAACTCAAAAACATATTTTCTATCTGGAAATAAACTACGCTGAACAAATGGCTATCTCAAAATTTAGATTGGATGTGTTTGGGGGAATGATGGGACTGGTGAGGGGGAGGGGCAATTGCCCTCCAATCACTTTCGACTATTAAAAAAGGTCTGTTTATCTTGAGGTCCAAGGAGGTCAATCTGTCCAGGAGATGGCTCACCGATTAAATTTTACTGTTGATTGCTGGTTTATTCAAGACTTTCTACTTTTATTTAGTGTAAAGGAGGAGGCTTGTCCCTCTTATAACGAAATAATTCTGTTCGTTTGAAGTTTTAATGTTTCTCCTTACTTTTTAGTTGAGAAAACTTGTTTTTTATTTAATCACGGTAAAAATTAAGATTACTGAAAGAACTAATGAAAGAAGATTGATTGCTTGAAATTATTTTAATTCCTGGAAGCCCTGGTTATTTTAATTAGTCAATGTTATAATTGAGACAAAGAAACTTTTTAAATATGTTGTTTTTTTTTGCAGTTAAGGACAAATGATATTCTGGCCTCTAGAAGATTAGGGGTCGGTTAGCCCTTTCCTTTTGGGGGATTTCTTTAGATAGATAGATGGATAATTTTTATTCAGCGCTATGCATACACAAACAAAACAATGATTATATAAGACAACAGCCAGCAACACTTAAAAATGTTATAACTACTAACAACAAACAAAAACCTAAAACCCATTATTTACATCTTTTTATACCCTTTTTTATAAATCCAGTCCACTGCTATAGTCGTCTCCCGGGATGAAGATTTAAGAATCGCAGGAAAAAAACACTTCCCCATCACCTAAATACTTCAATCTCAAATCTAAAAGCCCCTGGGCACACCGTCAAAAAATGGAGCAAATTTCTCTTTTTTCCATGATCTTGGGCGCCCTGAGTATTCTTTTAAATACTCTTAATCTACTTTTTAAGGGCAAACCATTTCGCTCGGACCTGGAACCACCGATGCAAGTTTTCTGGTGGCAAATTCAGCTTAAAATAATATCCTAGTCCAAAAGACCCTTTTATCTTAGAATACTGGCGCAAGGTTTCAGATTTTCCAATCTGTCCATGCCAGAGTTTGGATCCTCTTGATCCTCCTTAAACATGTTTTAGCTTCCGATAATGTCCTCTGGATCGCCTGTTGGACCAAGACCTTCATTCCAAGCGTATGAAAGGTCCGGCTTTATCAAGGAGGGCTTTAACATGGAAACGGCCACGATCCTTTTTCTACCTTGCTGCAATAATTCAAAATATGCGGCTTTCATAAGCCTCTCATCTGGAGTTGGGTAATTTTCAGGCCAAAATTTTACAACTTGTAGTAACCTTTCTTTATGCAGCGAAAACAAACCTAGATCTCCTTAAGACCTGTGTATGAGTTGTAGCATGTACCCTAACCAATCTTTTGATAATATTTTAGTTGGACCATTCTAATTGCGGGATCACCTCATATCCCCAAAGCTCCGTACCATAATGAATAGTAGGGCGAATTTTCGATTGAAATAAATACTTATGCATTTTAATATTTTTAATTTCATTTAAAGCTGAATTCCTTAAAACTGATGAAAAAGAAACCGTGTTACCTTCTTACCCACCATTTCTTTTCACATGATCCTTCCTATTTGCTTATTATTAATACATCGATCAATTTTTATTATTTATCGATCAATTTATCTAGAATCTTACTTAAACTTGGTACCAGAGCTATAGGCCTATAGTTGTATAGTTGCAATGCAACCTCGGATCCCCTTTTTTAAATAAGCGGTAAAATTAAGACGTCTTCCATCCTGAAAACCGAAATTCCTGATGAAAGCACACTAATTAAACAGCAGTATAAAAATTGGCATAAATAAACTTGAAAACTTTCTATCATAACCGAGTTGGAATTCCATGAATTCCAGAGCTGTTCCTCCATCCAATTTCCTTAACACATGTGCAACCTCCTCAATATCTACCTTCCTCTGTTAACGAATAATCTTCCTCCTCATAGGGTGATTATATTCCTCCGTAAATATTCCCAACTAAATTCTTCATCACACCCTATCTAAGATCTTCTTGTTTACTTGCGAAATGTTCCGGCCACAGCGATATCTTGGGATCACGGATTCCCTCTGGCGCTTTTCCTTGTCTTTGGTTTACCCTTACTCCCCAAAATTCTTTTTTCTTTCATATACTCTCCAAGTAAAAACGGACTCATTGCTATCTCATTTGACGTGTATTAAAATTCTCTTTTCTTTACCTTATTATTCTCTTATGGCATCTCCTAAGCCTCACGACACACCTAACCAAGTAGTGCTTGCTGCTTCTCAACCCAGTCTCTAGCTGGCGTTACCCGATTTAGGGCCTCTGCTAAACAAATGTTTATATACTTAAACAATCAAGATCACAAACACTTTCACTAACTGGTTTTAATGAACTCAATACTGGGCGCGATAGCTCCAGTAACAACGTCATTAAATTAGCTTCATAATCAATCACTAGAAATCACTCCTTAACCTTCGCATGCTCTAGTCTCCGACAAACCTGCTCTTTACGAAATATAGCGCTTTATGAATTCTGTTCGCTCATCACTCCACTCTCTCTTTAGCTGTCTACTTGGTGAAGTATTACTCTACAGCTGCAAAGAATACTATTCATTACTCTACACTCAAGCCAACCCTTTAACTTAATACGGTAGGTGAGTCAGACAACTGAATATTGAAAACGCAACCATTCGCAATGATTCCACACCTCAAACAAAGGTCAACCAAACTAAATCAACTGAATACTAGGCCTCAGATGTGAGTATTATTATATTTAGATGGATATATATATCATTGATCTATTTAATGTGACTATTATTTTCTAATTCTGTTCGTTTTTGGTGTTCATTGTTCACTGAAAATAAGTTTCTGTTGGTTTTAAGCGTGGAATTGTTATCAGGCACTTTTTCTGATATTTGTGATATGGCTCTTTACTAATCTTTGAAAATTCCGTCTTTTTGGGGGAAAGCTGTTTAAAATTAATCTACTGTTCGTTCGTTTTCAATGCCTTGAATATATGGTATAAATGTTGGGATACGTGTTGTAATTTTTTTCCTGCTTAAGAATAAAAAATGTTTTGGATTGTAATTTTAAAATTGTTGGGTGAAATTGTAAATGTTGGAAATTTATATGAATTAAAAATCGCACGGGATCTTTGGTTCTTCTGTAGATCTGAAACCACCTAACTTCTCGTTCCTTTCGATGAGTCTTAAAAACTATTACGCGGACTATCGTAGTTTTTTTTCCAAAAAAAAAAAAAACATGTCTCAATTTCATTTTTGAAAATAAATGCGTTGTGTTGTTCTAAGGACAAAAATGGGCGCCCGATATACAATGGAACCGGATTCGCTTTCCCTATGTTGCGGTCTGAATAAAAGTTTCCCTTGTATTTTTCAGGGCCATTCAGGGCATCCTAGGCATTGAAAAAATACCCTGAGGACTTTTCAAGCAGATCAGCGTTGAAAAACAAAATTAAACTTTGGCGACTACGTGGAAGGCCTCGCTGTTAGCTCAGATCAATGGCCGGATCCAGGCATTAGTTAGGTTTGTTGGAACTCCCCCCTCCCCGGAAATCGTTCGTCCGACTCGTAAAAACGTTCAGGAGAAAGATGAATTTAAACAAATTTTTTTATGTGTTTTTTTTTATTTTTTTGCTAGCCATGGAAAATCTAATATAAGTACTACTATTGCCACGCGATTACTACTGACTGCTACAAGTCATTACCAGAATCGAGCTATCGAGCAGGGCTTCTCATGTTCCATGTTTGTCTTTTTTCTTTTTTTGGGGCGAGGGGGGGGGGGCGGTGGGGTGCTGGTCTGTATTGATATAATGTCTGCATTTCAACTCGAGCCGTGTTTTTGACGATTTTTTTGGGGGG
>CM051256.1:67806532-67871986 GCA_027921565.1 Artemia sinica
CTATTTCTGTTTTTTTGGTAGTACTGTTTTTTTAATTTGCGTGTAGCTTGCTTGATTGAAATCATTATGTAACCGTTAGTTAAATGTTTATGACACGTATCAAGTATCAAGAACCTAACAAAAAATTAAACTAAATTTTAAATTTTTAGGTATTTTTCTAGTCTAAATTAAAAGATTAAAACTATTGTTCAGACACCATAAATATTTTTGCAGTTTATAACTTTAGCGATTCTGAACTAAAAACGAAAATAAAAAAAAATTATTTTTTTCAATTTTTACGTCACGTCACTCATTAAGTCATATATGGTCATTAGTAAAAAATAGGTTTTAGATATTACATCATTTCACTTATTACGTCATATATGGTTATTAGTAGATAATCGGTAAAATATTCGTTCTTTATTATAATGCTGTTCAAGCCAAGGGACAGAAAGTTTCCTATAAAGGGGTTTCGGACAAGGCGGTTCTAATGGTGTACTTTTTGTTTTGATCTGACCACTTTTTTAGGAACTATGGGTTTTTATATTTCTTAACATTGGACGTGATCGTCTCTTACTAGGTTGCTAGCTACCGCTGCAACCCGGATATGGCTCTAAAATCATACTTCTTTATGGTTCCATATGGTCTAGTGGCTAGGATAGTTAACTTTCACTTAACAGGCTCGGGTTCGATTCCCGGTGTGAGAAAATATTTAACTCTATAATCTTCGAACATTTGAACCTTTTATAATTTATAATGATTTATAATATAAATACTGTAATCTTAACTATAGTGAAGTTGCGTATGCAATTTAGTATAGGGAAGAGTTCGATCTTTATTATATACTACACAGAGAATTTTTTGCCAAATATTCAGTAGAACTAAACGAACTGTTTAAAACACAGTTAGAAATGCTTTTTTCTTGAGTCGGTGTTCCAGGAATTTGTTCTAAATCATTAGTCTTACAAACACATTTACTAATAACCCTAACAGGCTCGTTTTCGCCATAATTGAAAAACATTGCTTTTCCTTCGCTGTTGATAGGTATGCTTGTATATATATTTTTATTGCTGCTACATAAACTGCAATTGCTCCTTCCAAAATTAATATACGAATTTTCTAAGAAGTACGCCTCCGTATATTCACTGTGTTGTCGAACATTTTCCATTGCATCTATAAACTGTTCCACAGTTGCCAATCCATACCTTGGAAGCTTTTCGTTAAACTGACAACATTTCTTTTGGATATTACTATGAAGCTTTGCCAAAGAATTTCTAGCCGACTTTTCAACAGCATCCGCTCTTTCAAAGAGAATTTTAATCTGTAATTTTGAATACTTTTCTTGATTCCGATAAAACATGCGTAAAATGTTTCTCAATTTACAAAGATCAGCCTGCATTTTTGCCATCTTCTTGTATTTCTGAATGTAATTTTTCCCTCTGTCCTTATGCGTTCTTCGGTACAACCTCGCAGAGAATTTAATTTTTTCATTATAGATTTTGTCACCCCAGTAACGCTCCTTGATCTTTTGTTTGGCTGTCTCAATTTTTGCTTCTCGATACACCTGGACGGTTGAATACCTTTGCTTTTGGTTTTTCTTATATTTGATGCGGTAATCTTCATCATTGTGATAACTCTCCTTGATCTTTTGTTTGGCTGTCTCAATTTTTGCATGTCTATAATCTTCATCATTGTGATAACACATCTTGCTGTTTTGTTTTGCTCTCTCAATTTTTACTTCTCGATGCGCCTGGTCGGTTGAATATTTTTGCTTTTCTCTTTTCAAGATACTATCTCTGTTGTTTGTGTAGTACTGTTTTTTCAACTTGCGTGCGACTTGCTTGATTGAAACCATTATGTAATTATGAATGAGAACATTTTCATCTTTGTAGTTCTTAAGTAGTAATTATGACGTCACAGCGTAATGATTTTGTTGACGTCATAGAGCAATGATATTATTTCATGACGTCTTCAGAAACAACAATATAATTTCATGTTTTTCTATTCACGTCATAGCTCTAATATAAAACTATGATGACATTCATTATTTATCTAGTAGGGTTTCAGACAAGGTAATTCTAATGATGTACTTTTGTTTTGATCTGACTCTATTTTTAGGAGTTTTGTTATATTTCTTAGCATTGGACTGATCATCTCTTACTAGGTTACTAGCTACTGCTGCAACCCAAATTCACATATATATTTATTTATGAGAGGCAGCCTGGCCGAGTGGTCCAAGGCACTGGTGTTAGCCACCAGTCTCTTCGGAGGCGTGGGTTCAAATCTTACTGCTGGTATAATGTTTGAAAGACTGGAGTGTGAAAAGACATCGAAAATGCAGTTTTTGGTGGAAAAATTTATTCTCTTTTAGAAATAATTTATTTTAGTTACAAAAGGTTTTTAACCCAATTAATTTACTTTAAAATGAGCTATTGAACAACCCTCTACGATGTTCCAGTGCCAAGCTATCTCTGGAAAAGAAAAAAAAAGAAAAAAGAAAAAAATATCCCGTTTGGGGAGAATAACGTGGTAAAAGTCAATTTGCTTGATTTTCAAGCCAATATATTTCCCTTGCTGTTCAAGCCAAGGGACAGAAAGTTTCCTATACAGGGGTTTCGGACAAGGCGGTTCTAATGGTGTACTTTTTGTTTTGATCTGACTCCTCTGTTAGGAACTATGGGTTTTTATATTTCTTAACATTGGACGTGATCGTCTCTTACTAGGTTGCTAGCTACCGCTGCAACCCGGATCCTTTGTTAGGAACTATGGGTTTTTATATTTCTTAACATTGGACGTGATCGTCTCTTACTAGGTTGCTAGCTACCGCTGCAACCCGGATACTGCTGCAACCCAAATTCACATATATATTTATTTATGAGAGGCAGCCTGGCCGAGTGGTCCAAGACACTGGTGTTAGCCACCAGTCTCTTCGGAGGCGTGGGTTCAAATCTTACCGCTGGTATACGATTATGTTTGAAAGACTGCAGTGTGAAAAGACATCAAAAATGCAGTTTTTGGTGGAAAAATTTATTCTCTTTTAGAAATAATTTATTTTAGTTACTATAGATTTTTAACCCAATTAATTTCCTTTAAAATGAGTTATTGAACAACCCTCTACGATGTTCCAGTGCCAAGCTATCTGTGGAAAAGAAAAAAAAAGAAAAAAATAAAAAAAATATCCCGTTTGGGGAGAATAACGTGGTTAAAGTCAATTTTCTTGATTTTCAATCCAATATATTTCCCTTGCTGTTCAAGCCAAGGGACAGAAAGTTTCCTATACAGGGGTTTCGGACAAGGCGGTTCTAATGGTGTACTTTTTGTTTTGATCTGACTCCTTTGTTAGGAACTATGGGTTTTTATATTTCTTAACATTGGACGTGATCGTCTCTTACTAGGTTGCTAGCTACCGCTGCAACCCGGATTAAAACCAACCCCAAGATACAGCTTTTGCATTTAACGTCAGTTATAAGATAACCAACGATTATGATGTCATTCATAATCTTGCTGTTTTTCCGTCACAAATTTTATCTTAAATGATTGTTTTTTATTAATTACAAAATGTACTAGCTGTAACAACGCTCTTTCAAATGAGTCATTAAATATCTCTCTATCATGTTCCAGTGCCCCACTAGCAGCGGAAAAAAAGGAGACATCAGTGAATCCAATGCGAAAAAGGGATTTTGCTTGTTGTTCAAGCAAAGAAATTTTCCTTGTTGTTCAAACCAAGGGACTGTTCCAGCACCATTTCGATCCAGCACGATTTTTAGAGGTTTCAGGCTATTTTTTAGGGTACTATGGGCCATGGTTTGTTCTTTACTAGGTTACAGCTACCACTGCAACCAAAAGGCACTAGCTACTGCTGCAACCATGGTCGTTCCTTGCTAGGTGTCGGCTTCAAGTAAGGTGCAACCGTAAGTAAGGAATTATCTGTGGTTGCCTCACCTATGGCTCGCTTCATGTGGAGAAATGTTTTGAGTAAATTAAGAGGTGCTGTAGCAGAAAGTGTGTTTCAGCAAGAAACACTAAATTAAAAAAAAGAAAATGAACAAAGTTGAGATTATGCGCGAAAAAATTTCAAATTTTTAAAATTAGAAATTTTAAAAGGGGAATTTAAAGACAGAAGTTTTTTAATTCTCTTACTGAAAGGGGGTGGATTACGTAAAGCCTGAAAAGTCTCCTTTTTGTACACTAACATTTCATTACTCAAGTCTTATTTACAAAATTTTGAAAACAAAAGTTACATGCATCAAGTTGAACTCAGTCACCTGTTTCAGATTCCACTACCCAACCACTGCTAATGACTTTGGATCTATGGTTGCCTAACCTCATTTCATTTGGAGATATATTTGAAATAATTATTTGGTAACAAGTAACTGAACAAGTAACTAACAAGTAACTAAAACTGAAAACTAATAGAAAAAGCACTTTATACGGGGGGTTGCCCCCCCCCCTCGATCCAGTGGGTTTTGTGCTGATAATATTGTTATATTAAATTAATAAAAGAATAAGGCCTATGGGTAGAACTCTTCAATTATCTATACCAAAACCATTGCGTGACCCTGATTTAAACAAAGCACGACAGGCCCACTTTACCACAAAATTTACCTAAGAAACCTTTGCTGTAGTGGGGATTATATGCATACGCTGGTACCCTTGCTGAAGGGCTGGAAGGCAAAGATGAAGGCAAATTAACATTGTTGGCCCTGTGTTTGGAAATAGTATCTTCGAAAATAGACGCACAAGCATTATTGATTACACATCAAATAAATGCTTGTGTATAGATACACAAGTATCATAATACATCAATATAAATTCCCCGGCATAGGGCGTGTAGCTCGTACTGATGGGGGTAACTAATGACCAAAACCCGTAACACTCTTATTAGAAAAAAGAGAATCAAAGGAAAACGAAAAAAAAAAGTTAAGATACAAGGAACTCTCTTTTATTTGCTTTGATCGTTATTTGAAAGCGGGGAGATCTTCGCTCTTTGAAATCTGATGAAAAAATAAATCAAGGTCTTAATTCAGGGCTCACGAGTCTTTCTGTCAGGCTTTTTTTTCTTTTTCTTTTTTTTTGTTTGTCATGGATCTTTGATTTAGCAGTGAAATCATCTTGGAAATAGTTCAAAAACACTTTAGAATTAACCTTAGCGGATATATGAAATGACCTGAAAAATATGCCTACCTTGTTTAGAATTTACTCAGTCATTTGACCATCTAAAATCACCCACTGAATTATTATTAACACACAGAAAAAAGCCCTTGGCTTTCTCTTAGCTGGATAAAATAAAGAACGAACCCCAGTTGCCACTCACATAATCATATCGTTGAACTATAATGTTCTTTACGATTGTGACCTATGATTATGAAATCATTCATCGCCTAGTATGCGAAGATACTGTCATTACTGTCAACAAATAGATCTTAGTTTTAATATTACGTTTTGGTACTTACTAAAGGACTTAAATCCAGTAATTTCTTTTAAAATGAGCCCTGAAACAGCTTTCTAAGATTTTCCAGTCTTGCAAGCAGTAGAAGGCAAAAACGTTACGGTTTAGTATTTACAAAAGCACGTAAATTGAGTAATTTGCATTAAAATGAGCCCTGAAATAGCTTTCTATAATGTTCCAGTCTTGCTGGCAGGAGAGGACAAAAAGAAAAAAAGGCACGTCGGTGCTACTCATGCAAAAAGTGATTTTCCTTGTTCCTTGTGGACTATAATTTTGCAAAATAGGGTTTTTGGCCATGACAATTCGATGGCGTACTTTTTATTTTGATCCGACACTATTTATGGGGGTTTCAGCCTATTTTTTTAAATTCTCTTAAATTTGTTTTCAAAATAACATTTAACTATTAACAATAACAATTGTGTATTTATTTATCTTTTTTTCGGAAACGCCTCCTTATGTTTTTTGAAAATTGGCACCCTAAGACTTTCTAGCTTAAAAAAACATCTAGGTAGGTCGCAAGTTTGATAAAATTCCTTTAGTCTTAATTTTGGAAACAAACTTTTCATTTATTTGACACATCACGGCTATAAGACTTTCATCTTGAGAAGATCCTCACGAAAGAATTCCATTAAATGAAGACAAAAAATAGTCTTAATTTGTCTGGAGACAAAAAATAAATAACATTTGCCAAGATTTTCTTAAAATCCTTGAAATATTTGAACAGTTTCAAAAAATTAAACTAGAATAAACAAAACTTGAAGCAAATAGGATCATATCCTTATTAATGAGCAAAACTCACATTATTTTTAGTCTTGATATTAATGGTATATTAAACAGTATAATTGTAATATAAAATGCTAGAGGAAGACACATAAAGCAAAAATTTATAATTTTCATAAACAAAAGAAGTAGAAGATAATGAAACAGACAAAAACAAAAATTTATTATTGTCATAAACAAAAAAAGTAGAAGATAATGAGGAGTTTGTGAAGACAGTGAATATTAAGGTTGTAGCCTACAGTCTATTCGAATATTCCGGCAATATATTCAACAGCCGTCATCAGTGAAACGCAATATAAAACAAATAAAAAGAAAACAAATTTACTCAAAAAATCACATCGATAAAACATCTTTTTAAAAATTTTTTTTTTAGAGTCCCGGCTTTCTCGCCTCACATAGGTTTATAGGTTCAGCCAAGACTGACAAAATAAAAGAGTTATTCATTGAAGTTACCTGGATTGATTAAAAATTTGTACAATTCCTTATTTCAAAATCGGCTCTTTGTGCTGCAAATCTTGTATTTCTTATGGGAGCAGGTTTATTTCTATTGGCTCCTAATTTTATTTTACTGTGCATTTTTTTTCAATAGAATATTTTGTACATAGTTGTGAAGTTGCTGAAGGTGTATTAGGGAAGAAAGCTAGAACTGCAGCTAAGAATATTAGTGAAAAAGCTTTATGTCTAATAGAAAGGAGAAAGGACTTGTACAGGAATTATCTTAGTGATAGATCATATGAAAACAAAAGGAATGTAAAGAAAGTGGAGAAAGCATTAAAATATGAACTAAGGAGGTGTGAAGTGGAGGCCATGGATAAAATTGCCGAGGATCTGGAAGATGCAGCTAGATGGCATAATAGTAAAATATTGTACTGGCATGTTAACAAATTGAAAGGGAGTAGTCAGTCCGGACTTGGCCCAGTTAAAGATAGGAATGGGGCCGCAATTAGCGATAAAGAAAAAACTAAAGAGAGATGGGCCAAACATTTTGAGGATTTGCTTAACCGAGATAGAGTTGCAGGAAAAGATATAGAGGAAAATGAAAAAGTTTGTGATACCTTGGATGTGAAGGAAGATTTGTTTTGTGAGGAGGAATTAGCAACAGTACTAAAAGGATTAAAACTAATAAGGCTCCAGGTGCTGATAGGGTGGTAAATGAGTTTCTTAAATAGGGTGGCTCTGAGGTTATAAATAAATTACTGAAGATTATGAATATGATTTTTAAAAAAGGGGAAGTACCTAACGATTTTAGGAAAAACTCAATTAAGCCACTTTATAAGAAAGGTGATAAAAGTGAGTGTGGTAATTATCGAGTCATTAGTCTGGTCTCTTTAGGTAGTAAATTACTTAGTAATATGATACTTTTTAGACTGACAGATGCCATAGATAAAGTTTAAGAGAAGAACAGTGCGGTTTTAGAAAAGGTAGGGGATGTGTCGACCAAATTTTCACTGTTAGGCTAATAATTGAGAAGTACCTGAGTTTTCAAACACCTTTGGTCCTCAGTTTTATAGATTATGAGCAAGCTTTCGATTCTGTTGATAGAAGAGCTTTAGTAAAGGTTTTATCCTTGTATGGTATACCAGACAAATACATTAAAGTGATTAGTGCTATGTACGAGAATAACACTGCTGCGGTTAAGGTAGGAAAAGAGGTTAGCAGCTGATTTTGTATTAAATCAGGAGTTAAGCAGGGTTGTGTTCTATCCCCCTTTATATGGATTATTTTGATGGACTTTGTCTTAAGGATCACAGGAAAGGCAATGGGAGACCACGGAATCAAATGGGGAGGAAAAAGTCTCCTGGACTTGGATTATGCTGATGATTTAAGCATCCTAGATGAAAGTGTGAGCAAAATGAATGAAGTTTTAGAAGTTTTGCGAGTTCAGGGTGCTAGAATTGGTTTGAAAATTAATGTTAGGAAGACTAAGTCACTAAAGCTAGGAATAAGTGAAGATGAAAAGGTTACGTTGCGTAATGAAAAGATTGATCAGGTGGGCAGCTTCACATACCTTGGTAGTATTATTAGTAAAGATGGTGGGAGCAGTGAAGAAGTTAAAAGCAGAATTGCCAAGGTTCAGGGTGTTTTTTCACAGTTAAAAAAAGCTTGAAAGAATAGGAAAATAAGTCTGCAAACCAAGATTAGAATATTAGAAGCTACAGCGATGACAGTGGTCAAATATGGCTCTGAAGCATGGACGCTCCGAAAAGCGGATGAAGATTTGCTAGATGTTTTCCAGAGAAATTGCTTAAGGATTGTTCTGGGTACCCGACTGGCTGATCGTATTTCAAACAATAGGCTATACGAAAAATGTGGTTCAATATCGCTCTCTAGGGCTATAATGAAAGAAAGGTTGTGGTGGCTAGGGTACGTTGTGCGGATGAAGGATGACAGATTTCCAAAGATTGTTCTTTTCGGCCAACCGTCTAGGGCTAAACGGAAAGCAGGTCGTCCCCGTCTGGGGTGGGAGGACGTCATAAAAAAAGATTTAAAGGAAATGGGAACTTCGTGGGCGGGTGTAAAAAGGGAGGCTTTGAATAGATTGGGGTGGAGGAAGAGCGTGCGTAGCTGTGTTGGCTTCAGGCGGCTTGGTGCTGCGGTGAGTTGTTAGTAGTAGTAGAAGTAGTAGTTGAGTGTGTAAACCCACCCAAATCTGTATTTAAGGATGTATTATTATTATTGGAATTTTGTTCGATTTCAGTAGCTTCACGGACAATTCGTTAAATTTCTAGCTAATTGCTAATTAAAACTATATGTCGAACAGCACAAAATAGTTCGAATTTTCGAAAATATGGTTGCTTAAAGTTGAATCAAAAGGTGCTGAGCTATCTCCAGATTTCAATGCTTTTTCCTAACTCTCTTTGTACTACTGTGACCCTGTTCCTAGTTTTTGGTGAGTTTGACCAACATGACAATTTTCACAGCCACACGGCATTTGATATACCCCTTTTTGACGAATAACCGGGGTTATACCCTTACCAGAATTGAGAAGATACATTATACTTAAACTAATTTTGAAAACAACGGATAAATAATTTTTGTAATTATTTTTTATATATTTTTAAACAAATTATTAATTGTTTAAATAATTATAGATAAATAATTAGATAAATAAATAGATAAATATTTTTTTAAGCAAATTTTATTCAGTCTTGAAGTAATTTTTCGAAAGTAAGGTAGATAAATCGTGTTTGTGGGTTTATTCGAATCATCTACAAGTACGGGATTTAGAGCTTTGAGAGAAAATATATTTAGTCTAACAATAACAGTGATAATAAGAAAAATAGGGTAACCGTTGCCAATTTTTAATAAGAAGCTAAAATAGCAAGATTTCGTTAAAAGGGGAAAAAAAGATTGGAGTTTAGTAAAATCAAAAGAAACGCCTATTTATCTGTGACCGTTGGTGCCAATAGTCAATACTGACATGTAATCGGTCCGAACCCTAATATCCAAGCAAAGCCATGGCAACCTGCAAAACTGAAAGCCCGAGCACCAGCCCAAGCAGCCACAGCAAAGCAAGAGACAAGTTTTAGGGCATAAGGCTATGGCACTAGCCATATTATACCGATTATATTAATGATTAATAACTAATAATTAAGCACAATAAATAATTAACATGTGGGGTCGAAATTTCGGGACCGTATTTCAAAGCAGAGACCAATCCACTGCGTTACCACAGGTAAGTTGAGTACTAACTAAATAATTAAACATAGTACTAATTACCCTAATTATGAATTAGGTAATTATTTTGTATAATACTGAAAATTTATTATTCAACTCGAATTGTATAGGCACGTTGGAAAAGAATACATACAGCATAGAACAAATTTATCGTGTTCAATGTTTATAATATAATAACTACAAACTGATTTCACAGGCAAGAAAAAGGAATCATTAAATCAAACCAGCTTTCCCTTACATTTATACAAATCTGTCAAGCTAAAAGCAACAATGAAAAAAGAAAAGAAAGAAAATTCGAAAAAAGAATGAGCAAAAGAAAAGAAAAAATGAGTAAAAGAAAAGAAGAAAAGAAAGAAAAGAGGAGAAAATTTAATACAAAAAATTGGCTACCAAAATTTTTTTTAATTGCCAAAATACTATGTAGTTGACCCATATAATTAAGAACAGGGGGGGGGGTACGAATTTTTTCGGGGTTTCTTAAGCTACCAAAAAACGCCAAAATATAACCCTTAATATACCATTAAATGTCAAGATATGCTTATAATATGTTTTAATATCATATTGGTAATAATGTTTGGTAATAATTGGTAATAAAATAGTTTTGAACTTTCTCTTGTTGTTTAATAACACAATGGTTGGAGGACTCAAACTTTTAGTTTGAAATTTACTTTTTTGCATTTTCTTTTGAACAGAAACATCATGAGGAGCTACTTGCATTTTGGTCCATTTGGAAAAGACGAAAAAAAAATTCCTGGTTTAATAATCGGGCCTTTAGGAAGCAAAATAGATGGACTCAGAAAAAAAAAAATAGTAAATAAGCATATTCACTGTTGACTCACACTGTATAATGCACCAATCTTTCGACAATAAAAATTGAAAAAAAAAAAACACCGAAAATACACAACGATGAACTGGGAAAAAAAGGCAAAATTATTTTAGTTACAGATTTACAGATAAAGGCTCCATGTACCCAATTCAAATCCCAAGATTCTTTTACGATTCGCCCATTTTTTATTCACTTTCAGTTGCCATTCATACCACCAGATCCGTCCCGACAATTGGTGGTGTCCTGAGGAAACATTAATTACACCACTCACCTCCCGATTCAAATATAAGCAAAAATATCCGAATATACATGAAAATTTTATCAAATTGGACAACTCACCGCAGCCCACTAAACTAAGGCGTAAGGGGTAGCTGACCCGGTTTCTCTCCCTTTGAAAGGCTCTGCATTCAACTCAGCCAACTCTAAGAAAAGCTACGTCTGATATGTCCATTGCCTGAGTACGAATCCTCATGAAAAATTGGAGGAAGATAAAATACCATTAAATACGATTTTGATTTTCCGTATAATTTCCTTTTTATTTTCTCGTTTCTGGGTTTTGAGGCCCCCCCCCCAAAAAAAAAGAAAAAAAGTTTCAGAGATCAAATAAATAAAGTGTATGAGAAAAATGAAAAAATAAAGTAAGAACAGCCGGCAATAAAATATGAAAAAACGTATTTGATAAACTAAAAAAAGAGGAGCAAAGCGATCTAAGCTAGTTGAGCGTTTGCTACTATTCTGAGGATTAGTTCACTTAATTAGGATTTTTATTCGTTTCTAATTTCTCTTCTTTGATCTCCACTTTCATATCACTTTTAGTTTTACTTTTCTCTTGCCGTTCAACATCAGAGGAAGGAGGAGTCAGGGCTTTTGCTTAAAACTTACTTGACCAATCATTTAAAAGAAAATCAACTCTATCTTGCACTTGTCTGTTGCTTCTCGACTCTTCTTCACTTTTTGATTTCTTTTGTACTTTATGCTTTTCCAAGACTTTATCTTTGAAATCCCAAAAATATTCCTTGGAGGAATGATATCTTGAAAATGATTGGGCTTCAGTGAATGATAATTCTAAATGATCGACTGCGGCAAGCTGAAAGTATTGAATTCTGAATAGTTTTAATTGCTGTTGTGAAAGACTATGCTAAAAATGTTCTTTTTCTTAGCATCAATCTCAGAATAGACCTCCCTTGCTAGGGTTACGTAGGTTAAAAATAATGCATAATTAAAAATAATGCATTTTTTAAGAAATTGGAGGGTCTAAGCATGGAGTGTTCAACAACGCAATTACATCATTTTATAACAAGTATATTACCAAATTATTTCTAGGCAAGGGACTTCGTTCATCTTCGAGGATTTTATGACTGAGGATACTTCAAATTTTGGCGGAGAAGGGCGTGGGTCCAAGTGCTTTCATGTCTTTCTTTGAACGGCCACTTGGATTGATGCTATGTGTAATATTATTTTGCAATCAAATGAACTGAACTGACTGAACACTCACTAAGATCGATTGATAAGAATCTAGAAGCTTATGATTATCTAAATTTGAACCTGGAATTATGCTTCTTTTTTTCCACATTTCACTTTGAGAATAAAACTAGTCTTGTCTAAAAAAAAAAGAAAGAAAAATAGAAGCGGCCCTTAGTGAAGTGCTTATTTTATCAGTGTTGCAACATTACTACTTAAGTACTTATCAAGTACTTTCACTAATTGTTATTTATTGAAAGTATTTTTATACTAATTTTTTCTAGTCGTTGTCTGGTTACTGATCACAAAATAAGATTGACTGGTATTGACCTTGAAAGATATCGAACTTTATCGACAAAACTTAAAATAACTTAAGTACGCGATGTGAGTGATTGTGCTAAAAATATTGCGCTTTATCAAATCGTGAAATCCGCAACCAATTCCGTAAAATAATTTTTTTTTTTGTAGATCTTCTACCATAAAGCATAATTTTTTCCGCTCTTTCGAATAGTCTATATGGGGAATCTGTATGACCCTCAATCTGCTTAGCAATAAAAATTCAGTTTTAATTATAAATTTGAAAATTCGACCTGTAAGCACTTTTCCTGAAAGCAAAATTATCGTACAGATGAAATTATCTTATTCAGCTTAATTGTTTTCACTGCCACTAATGGACCATTAAAAACTAAAGCTGATTCAAATCTATTAATTGGACTACAGAGGATTGGAAAAGGAGCGTTCAAAATTTTTAATCCTATATAACACAGAATGCGTTTCCGAGCAATAGGAGAGTCCTTTAGGCTTTGTATAAACCTACAAGGACTCATGGGCAGGTCTTTAAGTTGGGACAGGAACCTGTGAGGAATGTTGTTTCTGCAGAATATTGCAACGCCACCACCATTATGACTGGGGCCTCTGTCTTGCCGTGTGATTTTCCTAGCGGTAAAGCCTGAGATAGCACAATTTTGTTCAGTCACGTTCCAGCATTCAATAAAAACGGCAACTGAGATATTATTCTGACGCAAGACTGTTTCAAGTTCACCCATCTTGTTTAAGAACGACCGGGCGTTGACGAGTAATAAATTCAGCATAGCTCTTTGGACTGAGACAAGTTCGGGTCACAATGAAGGAAGTATATGGTGCGAATTATTAATCAGTGGTATAGTGGTAGCCGGTTGCAGCTGCGGGTGGGGCCCGATCAGTCAAATAGGTACAAGATGTCATCAGTTTTGTGGTTTGGGCTTGCTTATGGGACACTCCTTGTTAGTTATAACCACAGGAATGGGATTAAACACGACTAATTTTCTTCTTCCGGCCTTGGTCCTGGCCCTGCAGCTACAATATCTCCACAGTTTCGTTGGGTTCGCAGCCTGCATGCCATCTACTTCAGGTCTTAGAATACCAAGTGAACGCAATGTTGTTTAAATAGGAAGCGCTAAAACAGGTGAATTATAAGATCTACTTTTGAGCAATCGCAAATTCGCTATGAAGGGTTCTAAGAGCATGATCATGGTAGCAGAAAAAACTAGAAAACTCCCTGAAACAGTCCATACAATCTTTATTCCACATTTTCGGGTTTATTCAGCACAAACATTAAAATGTGATTTTTATTTATTTGTCTTTTGTTTCCCTTGTTGTGTCGTTTTTGTCTTTTTCTTTAAATGATTTAACTAATTTATTTTTCTTTTTTTTCCTGCTGATAAAGGCTCCCGGATGTGGAATTGATTTATTCGGATTTTTTTATTCTTATTAATTAATGCATTGTCTGTTTTTTATTCTTTATTCATATTATACCCGTTTTCCCCGGCCCTGCAACTACAATATCTCCACAGTTTCGTTTGGTTCGCAGCCTGCATGCCATCTACTTCAGGTCTTAGAATACCAAGTGAACGCAATGTTGTTTAAATAGGAAGCGCTATAACAGGTGAATTATAAGATCTACGTTTGAGCAATCGTAAATTCGCTATGAAGGCTTCTAAGAGCATGATCAGGCTCAGGCTCCCGGATGTGGAATTGATTTATTCGGATTTTTTTATTCTTATTAATTAATGCATTGTCTGTTTTTTATTCTTTATTCACATTATACCCGTTTTCCCCGGCCCTGCAACTACAATATCTCCACAGTTTCGTTTGGTTCGCAATCTGCATGCCATCTACTTCAGGTCTTAAAATACCAAGTGAACGCAATGTTGTTTAAACAGGAGGCGCTAAAACTTTTTTTATTCTTATTAATTAATGCATTGTCTGTTTTTTTAGTCTTTATTCACATTATACCCGTTTTCCTCATTTATTTTTTTTTTGTTCTTTTTAATGAACGGTGTACTAAACAGTTTGTAAAATATATCTAAAGGAAGACCCCCAAAAAAGAAAATTTATTATTTTTATAAACAAAAATAAAAGTAGAAGATAATGAGGAGTTTGTAAAGACAGTGAATAATTAGGTTGTACGATCTGTTCGAATATTTCGGCAATATGTTCAGCAGCCGTCAGCAGCGAAACACAATATAAAACAAAAAGAAAGCAAACTTACTCAAAAAATCACATCGATAGAACAAATGTATCTAAAAAAGCCCAAGCTTCCTCACCTTACGTAGGTTCAGCCAAGACCAAGACTGACAAAATAAGAGAGTTATTCGTTCAAGTTACCTGAATGGATTAAAAATTGGTACTATTTCCTCTTTGTGCTGCTAATTTTGTATTTCTTTCGGGAGCAGGTTTATTTTTATTGGTTCCTAATTTTATTCTATTGTGCATTTTATTTTCAATACTAGTTTTGTGTACATAGGGTTGAGTGTGTTCACTCATCCAAGTCTCTATTTAGGGATGTATTATTATAGTATTGGGTTTAGTTTCTGTTGCTTCACAGACAATTTGTTCGATTCTTAGGTCATTGCTAATTAAAACTGTTCGTCAAATAACACAAAATAGTTCGGATTTTCGAAAATATGGTTGCTTAAAGTTGAATCAAAAGATACTATCTTTTGATTCCAATGTTTTTTCTATACTTTCTTTGTGCTGGTGTAAATATGTTACTAACCAACGTGATAATTTCCAACAACCACAAGGCATATGATATACCCCTTTTTAACAAGTAACTGGGGTTATACCCTTACCAGAATGGAGAACACCAATCATATTTAAATTAATTTTGGAAGGATCAGTTAAATTATTTTAAAAAAAACTTTTTTTCTATTCTGAAGTTATTTTTCGAATGTAAGGTCGGTAAACCGTGTTTGTGGGCTTATTCAAATCATCTACAAGTATGGGATTTAGGGTTTTAAGAGAATGTATATTTAGTTTTTGCACATTAACAGCAATAAAAAGAGAAAAAGGTTAATCGTTGCCAAATTTTAATAAGAAGCTACAATAGCAAGGTTTCGATAAAAGGAAAAGAAACGCTAGTTTAGTAAAATCAAAAGCCACGACTGTTTATCTCCGACCGTTGGAACCAATACCCAATACTGAAATGTAACCGATCCGAGCACTAGCATCGAAGTACAGCGAGGGACAACTGCGAAACTGAAAGCCTTAGCACCAGCCCAACAACCACAGCAAAGCAAGAGCCAAGTACGAGGGCATAAGCCCCGGACACTAGCCATATTACAACGAATATATTAATGATTAAGCTTATAACTAAAAATGATCAACTATAAAATTTTAATAAAAATTATGACTAATAACTAAGAGATATCGAGTGATATCGAAATCTGGGTCCCTATGCAAGTGATATCGAAATACAAGTGATATCGAGTATAATACAAGTGATGTCGATATCTGGGCCCCGTATTGTCAAGCAGAGACCAATCCATTGCACTACCATTGGTAATTATGGTACTAACTAAATAATTATCTGTATAATTAATTAGCCTACTTATGAATTGGGTAATAATTCTATATAATATTAAACATTTATTATACCATTCGACTTACAGAGGCATTTCGAAAAAGAATACATAAAGCATCGCACTAATTTATCGTGTTAAATATAATATAATTACAACAAAATCAATATAATACATTGAATATAGCATATATATATATATATATATATATATATATATATATATATATATATATATATATATATATATATATATAATATATATATATATATATATATATATATATATATATATATATATATATATATATATATATATATATATATATATATATATATATATATATATATATATATATATATATATATATATATATATACATATTATATATATATGTATATATATATATATATATATATATATATATATATATATATATATATATATATATATATATATATATATATATATATATATATATATATATATATATATATATATATATATATATATATATATATATATATATATATATATATATTATATATATATATATATATATATATATATATATATATATATATATATATATATATATATATATATATATATATATATATATATATATATATATATATATATATTTGATATACTAATATAATATATTTGAGTTTTTCTTTGAATATAATGTAATAATTATAGACTGTTCAGACAAGCAAAAAAAGGAATCATGAAATCAACACGTTTTAGAGCTATAGCTTATTTCCTGCTTTAATGTCTTATTTCATCATTTTATTAACAGAAAAGCTCAAATAAATGGAGATCTAATACATCTAAAATAAGAGCAATAACGTTTATAAGAAATAAAATTATCTAATAAATTGCCGAATCAAGGGGAGAGGGGGGATATTGGTAAAAATATTGTGTCGGATAAAAACAGTTTTGAACCTTCTCTTGTTGTTTAACAACACAATGGTTGGAGGAGTCAAATTTCCTTTTTTTATTCTGTTTTGAATAAAAATATCATGAGGAACTACTTGCAGTTTGGTCAATTCAAAAAAGAAGAAAAAAAAATCTGCTGTAATGATAGCGCCTTTTAGATGCAAAATAGATACACTCAAGAAAAATTAACATAGTAAATGAGCAAATTCACTATTGACTTAGATTTTATAATGTGCCGATTTTTCGACAATGAAAAACACAATGACAAACTAGCAAAAAAAGGCAAAATAACTTTAGTTACAGATTTACAGATAAAGGCTCCATGAATCCCTCGCCTCTCAAATCCTTTTACTCAAATTCTTTTACGGTTGTTCCAATATTTATTCACTTTTATTTGCCCTTTATTCGACCAGAGCCGTTCTCACGGTTGGTGGTGCCTGGAGAAAAATAAATTAGTACCCACCTCCCGACTCAAATATAGGCAAAAATAGCCGAATCAAAGAGAAAATTTGGTTAGATTGGGCAGCCCCACAGCCACCCCCTCCCAGTTACGGTGTCCATGAAAGCTGAACCTGTTACTCCCCCCTTTGAAAAATTCTGCATTCAACTCAGCACCGTTCCACTTGTCCTAGCAAAAAAGCTACGAGTACGAATCCTCATGAAAATTTAGAGAAAAATAAAACACCATAAACTACGATTCTTATTTTCCGTAGACTTTCCTTTTAATTCTCTTGTTTTTAGGTTTTTTAGAGCCCCCCCCCCCAAAAAAAAAAAAGTTTCAGAGGTCAAATACATTAATTCTTTAAAAAGTGATAAAGTAAGAAAAGAAAAGCTGGGAATAAGATATGTAGAAAAATGGATTAATAAATGAAAAACGAGGAGCAAAAGGATCTAAGCTAGTTAGCCCTTGGCTTCTTTTCTGGGGGTTGGTTCAATTCATTAGGAGTTTCATTTGTTTCTAATTGCTCTTCTTTGATCTCGACTTTCATATCACTTTTAGTTTCACTTTTCTCTTGCTGTTTAACATCAGACGAAGGAGGAGCCAGGGCTTTTGTTTGAAACTTCCTTGACCAATCATTTAAAAGAAAATCAACTCTATCCTGCACTTGTCTGTTGCTTCTCGATTCTTCTTCACTTTTTGATTTCTTCTTTACTTTATCCTTTTCCACGGCTTTATCTTTGAAATCCCAAAAATATCCCTTGGAGGGATGATATCTTGAAAATGATTGGGCTTCGCTGAATGATGATTCTAAATGATTAACCGCAGCAAGCTGCAAGCATTAAATTCTGATTAGTTTTAATTGCTGTTGTGAAAGACTATGCTAAAAATGTTTTTTTTTCTTTTTTTTTGCACCAATCTCAGAATAGACTTCTTTTCCTATGGTTACGTAGGTATTATTAAAAAATAATGTATTTATATAGAAACATCTTTTTATAACAATTTTAGATCAAATTATTTTTAGGCAAGGGACTTGGTTCATCTTCAGAGATTTTTATGACTGAGAATACCTCAAATCTTAGTGGTGAGGGGTTTGGGTCTCCCGTCAATAATTACGACAGGACACTTAGGTTATTATGGGATTTAGCGTTTTCGACAATTTGTGGGCTATATTGTAGGCTACATAAAGTGATTTTCACCTTTTTGGAGCAGGGACACGAATTGACGGGCAGGGATGGGGGCGATCGTCCCCTTACCCCTTTCACTACAATTTTCGTGAATTTACAGCTCCCCATTTGGATCGCTTCTTCACTAATTCCAGAAAGATGAAAATCATTTTATTTACAATAAAGTCTGCGAACTACCAAAAAAAGGAGACCTCGGCCACTTCTACACTATCAAACGAACACGGACATCCCATCACAGACTTAAAAAAGAAGAGTACAATGGAAGGAACGTTTCTAAAAAAAGCTGAACCCCATAATCGGCCAAATTACGTGGCACCCAATAGCCCCTAGCTCCCTTTGCTAAGATATGAAGTGTTCTCAGCCATAAAATTTCCAAAGACTTCTGGCATAGAGGGTATTCATTTACAACAGCTAAAATCAAGCCCTGAAGATCGGTAGATATCTATAACAGGGTCATAACGCCTAGGACCTGGACGAGGGTTATTATTGTCTCTCTTTTTAAAAAGAGAAAAAAGGGGACTGTTATGATTACTACTAAAGACCAATAAGCTTGACAAGTCAACCGGCAAATATTCATACTAAAGTCCTACTTGACTGAAACAAATCTCTAACAAATCATATCATAGAAGAACATCAAACCGGCTTTGGACAAGACCGTTAAATCATAGACTAGATTTATGAATTACTAGATATGGACTATAAAGTCTCTGAATATGATATCCCAGATTGGGTACATGTGCTCAAAATTCGTTATTGTGGTCCAGAAAACCGAGGAACTGAGAGATGAATCATGATTGCGAACTGTAAACAAGGAGCAGCGGGCCCATAGTAATTAAAAATCTAAAAACCAGAATTTTGATAACAATTAATACATAAAAAAAAACTGGATTTTATGCTGATTCCAAATAAACAAATTTTCGAAGTTTCATGTAACCCATCATAAGCTACGTTCCTGAGAAAATTGGCTTGATTTTCGAAAAATGAGGTAAACACACAAAACACAAGCAAGCTTAATGAAAATCACACCATTAGATTCAGTATATCAGAGAATCTTACTGTAGAGGTTTCAAGCTTCAGATCACCGATGCGCTTTTCTTCATTTTCCCCAGGGGGATCATATCGAATCAATGGTCCAAAAATATCCAAAGACAGCTCATTAAAACGGATATTAAAGGTTCTAGTGCTCTTTTTAGGTTGCCTAAAAGATTGTGTCACGGGAAACTGGCTTTTTCTGCCGTTTTGTGGCACCAAAATGTGATTTTGGCCCAAAAAGGGTTAAATAATCAAATTACTACTGATTGAAAATGCCATGATAGCCAGTCGATTTAAAAGTGTTAAAATATTATATATTGAGCTTATTGAGGAAGAGGAAGTAATATAGGCCGTACGGTGGCGCATTAATTCCTACAGGTCACTTAGTCCAGACAAGATAAATGATTAATATAGACATTTATCTTAATGCTTCAGTTACCTCTGTCGATTCACTTGTTTTTTCATGAATTTATGATCATTGACACCATAATTAGGCATCAGCTATTATGAAGGAGTGTCGTTGTGTGGGGCGGAGGGTGCCATATGCCTAAAAAAGGTATTTCAATACCCAAATTGTCTTATTTTCCATGAGCCTCCAGATAAATATAGAAAGGGGTGTGTTTTTAGAGGGACGAGGGGGAGACAATTATATTTCATTTTCCCTTATTTAGGCTAAGCCTAAGTTAGGGTGCTGTAGGGTGATACCCTTCTTATTGCAGAAAAATTACATCCAATAATTCTTGATTACCGCTAATACTTTTGGTGTACGCCTTTATTATTGTTGCTGGGGGAAGTAATTTTCATTGGGGGGATTTTTACACTGAGGGGAGAGGGGAAAGTTTTTTCGGCTTGATTTGAAAAACAGTCAGAAATTAAGAAGGAAAGCTAGTTTTTCATCTGGAAGTAAGGAGCAACATTAAAACTTATAACGAACAGGATTTATTCCGTGTGTAACGGGGGAAGGGGTCTGGCCCCTCGTCAACCCTTCTTTACGCCAAAGTTTGACCCTTTGTCCCATTTGTTTAAGAACAACTGTTCAAACGCAAGAGCCCTTGAACTGGAATAATAAACTCTTTTAGAGCACTAAAAAACTTTAGCTTAACGAACGAGGGTTGAAGAAAGGACAGCTCCCTCATATATTGAATAATTTCTGTTTCTTTTAAGGTTTAGTTTTGCTCCCTCGTCTCAGTTAAGAAACATTTTTTTTAATTTAGTTTTTTACGTCAGTGGGTACTTTACATCCGATACCCCACATCATATCCTGGGTATTTATTGAAAAACGATCAGAAACTAAATAAAACAAGTTTTTTCAACTGAAAGTAAGGAGCAACATTAAAACTTGAAACGAACAAAAATTATTGAAACTAATCTTGAAAGCATTGAATTTTTTTAGCATTTAAAATAACTAATTTTCGGTTACTATTGGCCAAAGTCAGTCCTTTACTAGGTTGCAACTACCGCTGCAACCACGATCTAAGCAGTCTCCAGCTTCAAGGACCTAATACCAATGTGGAAAAGCAAGGTGCATAGCTATATAATCAAGTCAAACTTGGTAAATAAAGACTCATGATAAGTGAAACATCTTCAACTTAAAAAATAAATGCCTGGACCGCATAAGAGGGATTATATACGTTGAACAGGTATCAAATGAAGTCCCCTGCTCCCACGTCATCATGGGCCGGACCAAAAGTCAACAGCTCTACTGCTTAGTTCATATTCACCAATGGGTAGCCAGTCAGTAGCCAAATAGCACCTTCGAAGCACGGGTACACGGCAAGAACCACCAATCCCGAACCCGTGAGGGATGGACATTATACTTCTGGTCCTATAACCTCCACCAGCTACTCCACATAGTGCCAAATGATTATAATATCCCCACCATACGTATTGGGTTACAAAAGACGAAGCCCCAATACAAGTCACGAAGGACGGATGGGACTTCATTCAAAGAGGTTGAACAAAATTCGAACTTTAGCGTAAAGAGTTAGCGTAATGATTATAATATCCCTACCATACGTATTGGATTACAAGAGACGAAACCCCAATACAAGTCACGAAGGCCGGATAGGACTTCATTCAAAGAGGTTGAATAAAATTAAAAAAAAAAACTTAAAAAAATACTTGTAGAATCCACTAAATATTAAAAAAAAATCTTACTTGGCTTGCCTGGAAAAATTGTACTTTTAAGACAGGAAATGAAAGCATGGGGCAGTAGGGGGTCAAATCAATTAGAATATCATCACTATACTTAACGGATCAAACAGTTCGTGGTAACGAACTGTAAGCAAGGAACGGCCCGGCTCAATAGTAGCCGAAACTCTATAAAACGGAGTTTTGATACCAATAGATACATTAAAAGAATCAGATTTTTATGCCGATTTCAAATATATAAGTTTCATCAAGTTTAGTCTTACCCATCAAAAGTTACGCGAGAAAATTTGAAAATTTGTCTTATTTTCGAAAAAGGGGGAAACAACCCCAAAAAGTCATAGAACTTTTAATGAAAATCACACCATCAGATTCAGCGTATCAGAGAACCATACTATAGAAGTTTCAAGCTCCTATCTGCAAAAATGTGGAATTTTGTATTTTTTGCCAGAAGAAAGATCACGGATGCGTGTTTATCTGTTTTGATTTCCCAGGAGTGATCGTATCGATCCAGTAGTCCTAGAATATCATGAGAGGGCTCATTCGAGCGGAAATTAAAAGTTCTAGTGTCCTTTCTCAATGACCCAAAAATTGGAGGGCAGCTTGACCCCCTCCCACGCTCATTTTCTCCCGAAGTCACCCAACCAAAATTTTTAGATACCCATTTTGTTCAGCATAGTCAAAAATCTAATAAATATGTATTTGAGGATAACTTAATGCCCCACAGTTCCCAGGGGAAGGGTTGCAAGTTATGAACTTTGCCCATTGTTTACATATAGTATTGGTTAATGGGAAGTATACAGACAATTTCAGGAGAGATTTTTCTGGTGGGGGGGGGGGAGATCTTTCCATGGAGGATGTTTCCTTGGGGGAAGGGTCATTTCTATGAAGGGGGTGCCGGATTTCCCAGCATTATTTAGCAAACGATCAGAAATTAAATAAAAAAACAAGTTTTTTCAACTGAAAGTAAGGAGCAATATTAAAACTTAAAACGAACAGAAATTATTACGTGTATGAGGGGGTTCGCCCCCTAGTCAATACCTCGCTCTTTACGCTAAATTTTTTTCAGTACTTTCAAAAGAGCTATCTGTTCTAATTAACCGGCCTTTGTCATTTAGGGGTTTGTGATTCAAACAAAATTCGAACTTTAGCGTAAAGAGTGAGGTATTGACTAGGGGGGCGAACTCCCTAATATACGTAAGTTACGTCAGAAAGTTTCGAGTATCGAGAAAGCCATTTAGCCAAAAAAAGTAAAATTAATATGTAAATTACGTTTTAATTATTCAAGTACGGTGAGCCAAAACCAAAACTGCATTAATTCAAAAACGTTCAGAAATTAAATTAAAAAAAAAACACAAGTTTTTTTAACTGAAAGTAAGGAGCAACATTAAAACTTAAAACGAACAGAAATTATTCCGTATATGAAAGGGGCGGTCCCCTCCTCAACGCCTCGCTCTTTACGCTAATGTTTTTATTGTTTTAAAAAATAAAGTTGCGAGACAGAGCCAAACTGCGAGACAAGAGAAAAAAAAGAAGAGATGAGGCCCCATTACAGTCACAAGGGCCGGGCATAACTAAAGTCAATTAAGAGTAAATAGAAATGTTAAAAAGAAACATAAAAAACCCTTCTGGTATCCAAATGTACAACAATAATGATAATAATAAAATGCCTGCAAGGCCTGCCTGGAGACACTGAATTGTTTTTAAAGACCAAATATGAAAGCGTGGGGCCAAATCGATTAGAATACCGCCACCATACTTCCCAGATTACCAGAAGAAAAGAAGTTTCGACACAGTTACAAAGACCAGACGGGATTTAAGTCAAACAAAAGTACGAAAAAGGAACTTACAAATCAGTTCTGGTATTCAAATTTACTAAGCAGTAAAAAACATAAAAAAAAAAACAATTCCTACTAATCCTGCCTAAATAATTGAATTGTTTAAGACCGAAAAAGAAAGCGGGGGGCAGACATGTGGACCAACTTGTTTAGGATATCACCACTATACTCAACGAATCACCAGAAGACAAGAAGTCGCAATGCCGTCACAAAGGCCAGGCAGAACTTAAGTCAAAGAGAATAAATAAAAATATTTCCCTGCTAGGCTTATTGATTTTTTTAAGACCGAGAATAAAAGGGTGGGGCAGTCATATGACTAAATCGTTTAGAATATCACTACTATATTTAAATGATCATCAGAAGAAAAGAAGCTCCAAACCCAGTCACAAAGGCCGGAAGGAACTTGAATCAAAGGGAAAAAAAATAAATACTAAAAAGAAACTTAAAGCACTTCTAGTACCCAATGTGCTATATAGTAAAAAAAGAAAAAAAAATTCTTCGGACCAAAAATAAAATCGTGGGCCAGTCGTGGGGCCAAATCGATTAGAATATTACCATTATAGTTAATGGATTATTAGAAGAGAAAATGCCGTAATGCCGTCACAGGAACCAGAAGAAACTTAGTGGCGATTCCAATTTCCACTAATTGCAAGCACTTTCTAAATTATGACAACCCCAAACTTTCCTTTTGATTTGTTAAATATTTCAATTTTTCGGGTAGCAGGAAAAAACATTTCTTTATGCAATTTAAGATAAAAATTTACCTTTTCAGATTTTGTGTTCATTCTAAACCCCATGTCTCTTTCGGAACCTTTGATTATTGAATGGAGACCAATTATTTTCCCCTTTTTCGATTTTCTACTGCCTGTTTCATGCTTAACAGATTTTTGTGGGGGGACATACACGATGTTGATTATTTCTTGATTGATCTTTCACTTTTTGTGTTGGTTAAGAAAGTTTATTAAAAATTTCAGGCGTGAAATTATTTGATCACACTTTAAAATGGAAAAGATTGAAAGTTAGTGGAAAGCTCTACCTTGGCTGGTTCTCTCAAGCGCGGCCGTTTTTATGTCCTTGATTATTTATAGTTTCAGTAATTTTCTGGTTAAGCGTTTCTTAACTGGAAACATAAAGGATATATTCAATTAATTTCCTTTAATTGATTGATTGGAAAGATACCATATATCAGGTTTTGGATAGTTCGTAATTTTGTTTCTCGTAAAGAGAGGACAAATTACTTGACAACAATTCCAGACATGCTAATTTTAGTAATGATTCAACCTAAAATCGTGAAGAAATGAAGAAAACGAGGACAATAAACAGTCAGCGAAAAAAATAGGCAAATATTTCGGTCAAGAACTCCGCTTGACCGTCCTCAGTGCAGAATAAAGTGATAAAAATACAAAAAAAAAACCTTAAAACAAAACACAAAACTAAAATAGGCTGACCCTTTTTGAGTAACTCTGAAAGGGTAAATGAATAAAATACACAAGTCTAAATGGCATTTCACAGTTTCATCTTACGTAAAGCACTCTTAAAGGCTAATCGCTTTCCAGGTAGATTATTATCAGATATTCTATTGGATTGCACAACATAATTTTGTGGATTTATGTAAAAACGATCAAAATTATTAATTTCATTATAAACGGATAGCTGGCAGCTTAGTTTCTCGTAAAAAGAGGAAAAATTTATATGTCAACAATTCCAGACATGCTAATTTTAGTAATAACCAGTGGTTTTGAGAAGAATAGAATACCGTTAAAAAGTTTCACTTTACTTTCTAACGATATTACAATATTGAAGCTAACAACTTCCTGAAACTTCCAATGCCACTGAAAGTTTAAAAAAAGCCAATG
This sequence comes from Artemia sinica, assembly GCA_027921565.1. Taxonomy (NCBI): domain Eukaryota; kingdom Metazoa; phylum Arthropoda; class Branchiopoda; order Anostraca; family Artemiidae; genus Artemia; species Artemia sinica. The sequence goes on from CM051256.1 coordinate 67,831,990, forward strand.
ATTAATTTTGGCAAAATTAATCTCTTTGCAGAATACCGAAGCTATGTAAAGTACAAATAGTTTTTACCAAAACTTTATAAAAAAAAATGTCTTAATTAAAAAGTAAATGTTAAAAATTTTCTTTTTTCTTCTTCAAAGTAACAAACCACTCTCCTTAATTCACGTTTGTACAAGAGAGTAAATATAGGGCGATCGTAAAGGCACGGAAAAGCGAAAATCAGGAAAGCGAAATATAACGCGATCGTAAAGACACGTAAAGCGAAAATGAGGAAAGCGAAAGCGAAATATAAGGCGATCATAAAGACACAGGAGAGCAAAAATAACCGTATACAAGGGACAGAAAGAGTGAGAGAGAAAGACAGTCTTTGAGACATGGTAAATAAGAAAAACGAAATATACGAGTAAAGAGCAAGCGAGTTAAGGAAACAGAAAAGAGGACAGGTTCTGTGTTAAAAATCTGAGACAAATCAATATGAAGGATAGGAAATACAGGCTGAACATTTGTAAAGCAAAACTGAAAATAAAACCAAGAAGAAATAAAATAAGAGAAAATAAAACAAGAAAATAAGAAGAAAATATAAGGAAAAAGAATGAAATAAATAAAAAGATAACAATTAGGAAGATAAATAAATAAGAAGATAAACAAATAAGAAGGAAATAAATAAATAAAGGAAATAGAAAGTAAAATAAGGAGGAAATAAATAAGAAGAAAACAAAACAAGAAGGAAAACACGAGAAAACAGGTGAGACACAATAGCACTGATTGCTTTATAAGGAAACACTCTAATTAATTTTCTGATAGAATACAAAATAAATTATAATGTATTGTCTGCAACATTTTTAACTTGAAAAACGGCAAATTTTGACTACATTCAGTATTGATAATGCTCCAATTAGATAAAGCTACAAAAAAGAGAATACTTACAATTCTGGAATTGATGACCGATCCGAGATCTGGTGCTTGGAAAACAGTTCCGGCAATTATATAATAATCTGCTAGTGGTGTGGTTTGAGTTGGCGAATGTCTGTGCTGCTTCCTGATTACGTACAAAATAGGCTCCTGAGCGTGCAGTAGCATGTACTCGATCCCAACCATGTTTCTAGAGTAAAACTGTATTGTCAACAAAATAGCCAACTTGGTTATGACTATTAATAACCAAAATGACGTGTACTCAACCATAAGCATACTCACATAGCCAAAATAACATGTAATCAAATTTCAAAAGTAAAACTATATTGTCAACACAATAGCCAACTTATGCAAGAAACCAGTAAAAAGGTTAGAGAGTTCAAGTTCAACATTCAATTTACAATATAAACACCTTCAATATAATCTACCCCGTATGGCTCCATGACCAGGAAGGAATGGGGGAGAAAACAAATAAAAGAAATATATCGGCAAAAAAACAATAAAAAAAAAAAAATCCAATCTCCCACCTCAAAAATCACAAGCTAAGTAGGGAAGTAGTGCATGATTTCAAACCCAACAATCAATACAACTGAAATAACTCATGTTCAAATAAACATTCTAACTCAATTCAGACATCAAATCCATGGGAATCTAAAATAACTCCATTATTAACTAAAAGGTCTTCGACATTCTTTTCCAAGGCACCAAACGAGTGGCAGCATCGTTCAAATCTAGGAGTGTGTTCCACATTATATTACAAGTTATCAGGGGATTGAAGTTGTTACCCAATGACGGAATCTGCGGAATCTGTAGGTTATTGAAATAAAAACAACTTGCAGAAGTTTTGAATAAGGGTAGAAATGAATTTATGTGTACAAAAAGCCTATTTCTCCCTATTTTGATACCAATCGTGTAAAACTCTTTTTTACACACATACAAAGGGTTTTTTTTATATAAGGAGAGGGGGGTTAAGATCAGCCGGAAGGACCCCTGAAAGATTTGGAAATTTCGAGCCAGATTTTTATTCTTTTATATAAATAAAAAAACCTCTAATACTCATATATTCGTCTAAGATGTCAATATCTAAGGGTACGACCTGACTTCTACAATCCTTCTATAGGCCTCGCACAGATATTTGTAGGTTTGAAATTCATAAGATAGCCTATTAGAGGATTTTTTGAGAAGATGGAAATACTCCATTTTTTGGCAAAAAATGTTCATTTCCCCTCGAATAATCATTTAGATATATCTGGGGAGGCAATCAACAAACTTCAGTCCCCCCCTTGTGTGGAGATCATTAACGTTGAGTTCCGCAAAAGATCAATGGAGGTCATTGACCTGATACAGGATTTGAAAAAAAAACTATACCTCAGTTGTTTTGATTTCTTTAATACCACGCAGCATTTTAAGAGAAAAGTTGCACAAGACCGAGACTGTAATTTTGAATAAAACCTCAACTTTCCATGACGAATTTATCTATGCAGCCAATTGGAAGACATCAAGTACATATTTCAGGAGGGCACGCCCATTCCGACCACCTCCTCCCAATATTAGGACATATTGGTCAATGTTACCTCTTTCGGCTCATATTTATTAATGTATAGCTTAGGAATAGATCTTCACCACTTATTATTATTATTTATTGAAAACACGCCTTCGTACAAAAAGAAACTGACCACTACCAAAAAAGAAAAAAATATCACTATAGGCTACAACTAGGACAACGAAACTAGAGTTCAAGAAGTCGGCTCCAAGCATGTCTTAAAATCTTTTGGTTGTGTTTCTCCATTAGTTTAGCAACGGCTATATTAGGATCTGCTGCGTGAAGGCTATTGATGAGCTTTGAATTGCGTGTCCAAATTGGATATCTCAGCAGGCATTTTGCGAAACGGAAGAAAGTGTAAGAACCTTCCAGAAGGGTGCAATGTCTAAGATGAAACTGAAACTTACACATTTGAAATCAGCATTAAAATCTGATTCTTTTGATGTATCTATTGGTATCCAAAACCCGTTTTCTAGAGTTTCGGTTACCATTAGCCGGGTCGCTCCTTACTTACAGTTCGTTATCACGAACCGTTTGATTTTAAGACGGACTCGTAGCTTGGCATACATATCCCTTTGAGATCCGATGATAGCTGGATTTACTCCTGTTTTAACAGCCGATAAAAGCATAAGGGGATGGATCAGGGAGTCAAAGGCGTGGCGGACATCATGACACACCAAGGCGAATGAACTACATGTACAAGAAGCATCAAGCAGAGCATTAGCAACAACCGCAAGAGCGTCTGAACATCCAATGCCTTGTTAAAATCCAAATTGATGTGGAGACGTGTAAAAATTTTCTTCAAGCTCTTTTATGAACAGTATTTTATAAAGCTTGTATAAACTGGTTGATATAGTTACGGGCCTGAAAGATGTGCATTAATTGGAGGTTTTTCGTTTTTTTGAAATAAGAGAAAGATCTCCCAAGGAGAATGTTGACGGAACCAAGCCTTGTGTAAAAGTCCCCTGCAGCAGTAGCGTCAGATGTTCTAAAAGCGTAGACCCACCATTTTTGACACGTATAGCTTGAATTCCATCTATGCCTCATGACACCTTTGGCTTAAGGTGCATAATAGCATCAGCCAAAGATACTGTAAAATCCGAGCCAGAAAATGTATACAAAAATGGTCAAGCTCTTAAGCATATTTGTGTTCAAGTTGGGAGTCTGGTTGAGAGAATTCAGCCTCATAGAGAGAATACCATTCAGATAGAGGAACATCAGCAGCTGATTAGCAGTAAATCTAAAGCTAACATACAAAGCCCGTATATCAGAGAAAATATTGTCCAAAATATATAAACATTTACACATTAAGATTAAATATAGAAAAATTTGAATAAGCAACCAGATTTTTCAACCGTCTATTGTTTAAATGCAATATTCTCTCAAATTAGCCTCTTGCGAATTTTGGTAAACAGTGCAAAAAAATTCTTGCACAACCCCTTTGGTCAACAGTGCAAAAGCTTCGTCTGGGATCCCCTTTAGTCAAAACCACAATTTGAGCATTCTAAAGCAAAACAATTAACTGCATCTTTAGAAAAAAAAAATTATTGTAACGAACCCATAAATGAAAAAAATGGAGTGCATGACATTTTAAAAATTAGGTGCAGAAATTTCTACGAACTTTTGACTTACCAAAAGGTTAAGACTCCTTTCTGGAAGATGCCACCGACCCCCCTCCCTAGCTAAAGAAAAATAACCGGAAACCACAGATTATTGACGCTTAACCGGATTTGTCACTTCAATATTTTGCAAAACCTCAATAGCCATATGACCAAATGATTTGGCTTCCTAAAGGTTGACGATGTCCAATGATATGGAGCGGGGTGATCGTCATCCAATCCAAGGGCAGGCGGAGAGTTATCAAATCCAATGACATTGCGTGAGATTGCACAGGCGGGCTATTTTTTTAGGTAGCCAATGTAATTGCGAATCACGTCGGCCCATGTATTTTCCTAGGAGTGAGATATCCGGCAGAACCTAACAGAGATTTTGTGCTGAAACTGTTTGACCTTAAAAATTGCAACCGAAACAAAAACTAAAAACTAAAAAAAAGTGACTGAAAGAAAGATAAAAGCAGAGAGAAGAAAGAGGCAAACAGTAGGGAAAGAAACTTACACCAACTGCTCAAAATTTACCCGTTGCATCTTCACAATCTGGTTGTTACAGGTCTTGTCATAGAATGGATTGGACAGCTCCATAAAGTAGTCCATAACAGTGCTCGAATTTAAAAGTGGAATAAAATTTGTATCGTGCCAAGACAAGCCAAGCATACTCACTGAAATACATAATAAAATATTTAGAAGGTTCTCAGAACTGCTGATATATGAAATTATACAATCTGGTTGTTACAAGTCTTATCACAAAATGGGCTGGACAGTCCCTTAAAGCAGATTATAACCAGTGGCGTTAATTAACAAAACCCTGCAGCAGTTTTAGGGCAATGTTTTTCAAACTACAGGGGGAGGGGAGTAAGCACCTCCCCCCTAACAAAGCCCCTGACCATAACATTATTTGTATTTAAAAATGGTACGATATAAACATTTTATCATGTACAAATAACAGATCAAATGGATAATTCCTTTTATTTGACAGTGAAAGCAACAACAAAATCTCTGGATACTTGGAGCACATACATAGTGATCGCCATCAGCAGATAAACTAAGTGATACAATTAAAACAACGATTGAAAAAAATGATTACAGGTATGTAATAATGAAGAACTACGATGCTAGAATATCTTCATTAAATATTTAATATATAGAGGGGGTTAGGGTAAGTCAGGTTAGGTATTTAACATATTGCCTTCTGGGCGGTCTGCTTTGTTGTAGTTTCCTTAATCGTGTATCTAAAGCATTGTATTTTCATCATATTTTGGTATATTTCACCATGATTAGCCTAACTTGACTTCTTGAGTGTGTTCTAGATACTTTACTTTATCTGACCCTCTGTACATAAATAATATACAGTAAGATCACGGTTCAGTGGTGTTTGGCTACTATAAGCTTGGTGCGTACAAAAGCTCCGCCAATATATTCGTACGGCCTCTCATTTGATCTGCCATCAGCAGTTCAGTGTATATTACCCCGGAACACGTCATTTCACTGAAACCCTCTCAAAATGCCTTTGATACTAACTCGAGACTTCGAAGCCTACTTGTAATTTCTAAAAACATCTAATAACAACATTGCACTACTAATTACCGATTTTAATACCTGTATTAGAATGAATTAATTTAAAATTAGATTCTTTAACATTTGGTATTACAAAGGTGAAGCCACGTATCGCGTTCAAGAGAAATCTGACTTGTCTACCAGTGAAAAAGTATAATGCCACTTCTATTTATAAGTTCTCCGGCCGGAGCACTTGCATCTCGGTCCACCTTTGTATAATGGTTGAAATAGGGTCTTACTGTATATTATTTATATAGAGTGATCTGACCATAGTAAATTACTATTTTCTGTAAATTATTGTTAATTTGTTACCATAGTGTCACCGTTTTCACTGTCTAATTAAAAGATTATTCCCTATTATAACTTTTATTTTCACGTAACGGAAAGGCAGTGGGGTCTTTGAGAATACTTACTTTGTATCATGTCAAAACAAGCAAAGCATACTAACTGAAATACGTAATAAAATATTTAGATGGTTATCATAACTGCTGATATTAAATATATCAAACAGTTCGTGGTAACGAACTGTAAGTAAGGAGCGACCTGGCTCAGTGGTAACCGAAACTGTAGAAAACGGAATTTTGATACCAATAGATACATCAAAAGAATCAAATTTTAATGCTGATTTCAAATATATAAGTTTCATCAAGTTTAGTCCTACCAATCAAAAGTTACGCGCCTGAGAAAATTTGGCTGATTTTCGAAAAAAAGGGGGAAAGACCCCCTAAAAATTATAGAACCTTAATTAAAATCACACCATCATATTCAGCGTATCAGAGAACCCTACTGCGGAGATTTCAAGCTCCTATCTACAAAAATGTGGAATTTTGCATTTTTTGCCAGAAGAAAGATCATGGATGCGTGTTTATTTGTTTGTTTGTTTTTTTTTCCCAGGGGTGATCGTATCGTCCCAGTGGTCCTAGAATATCGTTGGAGGGCTCATTAGAACGGAAATTAAAAGTTCTAGTGCCCTTTTTAAGTGACCAAAAAAAATGGAGGGCAACTAGGCCCCCTCCCACGCTCCTTTTTTTCCCAAAGTCACCCGATCAAAATTTTGAGATAGCCATTTTGTTCATTATGGTCGAAAATATGATAAATATGTCTTTTAGGATGACTTAATCCCCTGAAGTCCCCGGGGGGAGGGCTGAAAGTTATGAATTTTACCCAATGTTAACATATAGTATTGGTTATTGGGAAGTATACAGACGTTTTCAGAGAGGATTTTTTCTGGTAATGGGGGGGAGTGGGTCGGGGTTATGTGGGAGGATCTTACCATGAAGGAAGTTTTCATGGGAGAAGAGACATTGCTATGAAGGGGCTGCCGGATTTCCCAGCATTATTTAAATAAAGATCAGAAATCATATATAAAAAAAAAAACAAGTTTTCCAACTAAAAATAAGGAGTAACATCAAAACTTAAAACGAACAGAAAATATTACGTGTATGATTGGGTTCACCCCCTAGTCAATACCTCGCTCTTTAAGCCAAAGATTTTTTAGTACTTTCATAAGAGCTATTTATTCTAAATAACGGCCTTTGTGATTAAGGGGTCATTTTTTAAGAATTGGACCAAAATTCAAACTTTAGCTTAAAGAGCGAGGTATTGACTAGGGGGCGAGCCCCCTAATATACGTATTAAAAATATATGAATATATAAGTTCGTTACGTAAGTTAATTCGTAAGTTACGTATATTTATTAATAATAAAAACGTTCGTAAATAAAATTAAACAAGTTTCGAGAAAGCCATTTAACCAAATAAAAGTAAAATTAATATACAAATTTTGTTTTAATTATTCATGTACGGAAAGCCAAAATCAAAACCTGCATTAATTCAAAAACGTTTAAAAATTAAATAAAAAAACAGAAGTTTTTTAACTGAAAGTAAGGAACGACGTTAAAACTTAAAACGAACAGAAATTATTCCGTATATGAAAGGGGCTGTCCCCTCCTCAACGCCTCGCTCTTTACGCTAAAGTTTGACTTTCTCACAGCTCTTATTTTTTTAAACAATAAAAAACTTTAGCGTAAAGAGCGAGGCGTTGAGGAGGGGACAGCCCCTTTCATATACAGAATAATTTCTGTTGGTTTTAAGTTTTAACGTCGTTCCTTACTTTCAGTTAAAAAAAACTTGTTTTTTTTATTTAATTGCCTCAAAGAACTAACTGGTTGTTACAAGTCTTATACAGTCCAATACAGTCAACCAATAACGTTAATTCAGAAAACTACAGCAGCAGATGGGCATTTTTTTTTTAATAGGGAGAGGGGAGGGGGCACCCCCCCCCAATCGACGCCCCTGACTGTAACAGTGTTTGTAATTAAGTGGTATAAACATTGTATCATCCCAACATAAGCTGAGTATACTCATTGAAATACGTATTGAAATGATTAAAACATTGCCAATACAGCTACTTCTAAATATGTCACCCCCAAAAACTACCAATCACCTTCTCAGAAAAATGTTTCTGATAACACACAAAGTGGCAGTGCAAAAGCTTTCTGGATCCACAATAAAAAAAAATGAATAGTTGACCATTCTTTTCCAGAAAATTAAGAAATTTCCCATTTTTTAGGTAGGCGCTATAGGGTTATCATACATGTTGGATTTCATTGTATAATTTTATCAAGATTGCACCCATTTCGGTAGAGTTTCACCCTTATTTCTAAGGTTATGCCAATTTTCATTTGGGAAAAGCTGTGGCTGAGCAACTCTATTTTTTTTTTTTTTTTTTTTTTTTTTTTTTTTTTTTTTTTTTTTTTTTTTTTTTTACTTGCTTAGAATCAACATAAACAATAGATTTTGTTGATGCACATATTGATGCACTTCAGTTTTTTGAGTTTCTGTTTCTATTGACAAAGACAGCTCTTTATTTAGAGTTTGTTACTACAAACTATTTGATCCAAGGATCTTCAAAATGTTGGTGAAGATATCAACCCTCGTTTTTTTTGTGTTGAAGTTTGACACTCGTATATCAATGCTTCAAAAATGATAATCATCACTTGAAACGTACATTCATTACATATTTCATAGGGGACATTTCTTAGAATCAAGGGGTGTGTTTAAAGTCTTGTACCTTTTTAAAGTGAAGAATTGCAGTTTATTTTAAGATTATGCCTTTTTTCTTATTTACTACTATAGAAAATTCTTATTTCGTCTAATTTTTTTTTTCTGTTTCTGGATGTTTTATTCCTATTGGACTAACCTGTAATCAATCTGACAGTTTGTTTGTGGCAAATAAGACAATTTGTGGCAAATAAAGTTTTCCGGCTAGTTGAATATACACACAAAGGGTCTGAAGTCTCCTTGTGAGTCTGCAGGCCTATGCTGTCAGTTCTCTGCCACTAGATGACAGCTTCATAAGGTGCCTTTGTAGTTTCTTTGATTTGTTTTTGTACACAAAATAGATGGAAACTTGTGGAAAATCAATTAAATCAGCAAAATCAGAATGCAATTAATAAAATAAACCTGATATTTATATATGACTTACTCATGCAGATTGAAAGACTCTGTTCAATTAACCATATTTCTTTTTGGAGACAAGAAATGACACAAAAGGGAGTGCACTAAGCTATGAGTCATGAATCTGATGACTTATGAATTTTTTATGAAGGTCATTGTGAAATATAGCTATATCAGGTTAGTATACAGAATTGTTTTAATTGAATACATTTTTGTACACACAAAATTTTTCATGGTTCAAATCGATATAAATATTAACTACTGATTTATGGTCCCAACAATAATAGAGGGTGCAGATATTCTAATATTCTAAATTCTTGGGTTTTATTTTATTTTTGCAGGTGCTTGGGTCATTAAACGTATAAAATAAAGAAACAAAGGACAGAACTTTGCATGGTGTCAGAAGTGGGGTGGAAAGCACACCAATTCCAACAATTGACTGGTCGTCACATAACCTGAATTCAGCCTGGAGAAGGTTCAGGCAACACTGCGAACTTATGTTTTCTGGACCGCTCGTGGAGAAAAGTGAAGCTGGTGTGTTTATACCTTCTTGATTTGGGCTGGGACATTCATAGTACATGGGCCCTTACAGATGCACAAACAAACAGAATAAAAGTGTATCTTGATAAGTTCAGTGAACATGTTGTGCCTACAGCTAATTCAATATTCGGAAGATTCATTTTTCACAAGAGGAATCAAAGAGATGGTGAGACTATAGAAGCTTATGTTAGTGAGTTAAAAGTCCTTGCAATAGACTGTGACTTTGGTGACAGCAAAGATAATGATCAGAGATAGACTTGTTTTTGGTGTATATAGTGACTGTATATGAGAAAAACTATTAAGTGAAGGAGGCGAACTTACCCTGAGTGAGCAGTCCAGATCAGTAGAGCCATTGAGACAATACAGAAGACCCAAGCACAAATGAACCAAAGAGCAGATCAGGGACACATAAAACAAGAAATTGAAGCTGTGAAGAAACAGCAGAATTCAAACTTGAGAACGAATAGCTGTTACAATTGTGGAAACCCATACGTAAAAGGACACAGATGCCCAGCCAAAAGAAAGAGCTGCTCCAAATGCCAGAAGATGAATCATTTTGCCAAAGTCTGCTGCAGCAAATCTGTTCACCAACTGGAACAAGAACCTAATGAAGAAACTGAAAAGCCAGAAGAATTCCGCACTGAAGCCACTGATAAAGGTCAAACATATGTGGAACAAAAGAAACTGTTTGTTCAACTAGACTTACCTGACTACAACACAAAGATCAGATTTAAAATTGACACACGCCCAGAAGTCAATGTTATACCTGCAATTGAATATGAAAAGTTAATTACCAGTTACTCAGGCAATAGCTTGACAGTGCTATGTACAATGAAAATTGGAATACAGTAAAGGTAAACAAAGCAACAACACCTGTTCTATATTGTCGATACAGACAAGGGACCAATTCTGAGTTGACAAACCAGTGAAAAGATGAACTTGATCCAGTTCATACTAAGTGTTGGCATTAGCAATACACAAATTTCATCATCTAAGATTCGGAAAGAGGTGCAACAAAGCTTATCGGAATACAAAGACGTCTTTGAAGGCATTGGCATGCTCCCAGGGACCTGCCACATATATCTGAAAGATGGAATAATTCCAACAGTACAGCCACCTAAAACGCGTACCATTTGCTATCCAGCCAAAACTGAAAGCAGAGCTACACAGATTAGAGTCACTTGGCGTGATAGAAAAAATGGAAAAACCCATAGAATGGGTCAACTCCATTGTCTTGGTTCAGAAACCAAATGGAGATTTGAGAATATGTTTAGATCCTGTCAAATTAAACAAGTGGATAAAAAGACCTTATCACCCAATACCTTACTTTGAAGACATGGCTGCGAAGTGTCATGGAGCTAAAAAGCTTTTCAAGCTGGATGCTAGGAGCAGACATTGGTTAATGTTATTAGATGAAGAATCAGCAAATCTCACTACTTTTAACACCACATTTGGAAGGTATAGATTTAAAGCATACCTGTTTGGACTCATATCTGCACAAGACGAATACCAAAAACGCATGGAGTCAGTGTTTGAAGGCTCAGCAATAGGACTGATAGTCGACAACATTGCTGGAGCTTCAAAAAAATTACAACAAACATGATCAGGTATTACGGTCAGTGCTACAGAGAGCACGAGAACAAGGAGAGAGATTTAGCAAAGACAAATGCATCTTTGACCAAGAAAGTGTACCTTATTTTGGGCACCTGTTGGCAACCATGGGAGTCAAACCCAATCCAAACAAAACATGTGCTATCAGTGAAATGCCTTCGCCATCAAACAAAGAAGAGCTTCAAATGCTGATGGGTATGTACAACTATCTATCTAGATACATTCCGAATTTGTCAACTCTGAATCAGCCACTCAGAGGACTAACCAAGGCCAAGCAGTTCCAATGGAAAGAAGAACCCAATGCTGCAAGGAAAGCCATCCAGAAAGCAATTTGCGACGACCTCTCATACCTTGATCAAATTGCTACTGCAGTGGAAGTTATTACAGATACATCACAGCATGGCCTTGGAGCACAGTTGATAGCAGATAGAGGCACAGCAGCATTTGCTTCACGTTCCTTAGAAGAGACAGAGAAACGTTATTCACAAGTAGAAAAAGAAATGCTGGGAATAGCTTTCGCGTGTAAGCATTTTCATCACTAGTTGTATGGCTGGAAAGCATGTGTGACTACTGATCACAAACCGTTGGAGTCAATACTGAGCAAATCAATTAACAGAGCACCACCACGACTACAAAAAATGATGTTGAGTATACAGCCATACAACTTGAGATTTCACTACCAGCCTGGAAAAGAGATTCCAGTAGCTGACACCCTGTCTAGAATGCATCTACCCAATGTAGATACAAAATCAGAATAAAGAAATAGATATGATGTACACAGATCTACGAATATCAAGTTTTGAAACATGTTATAGAAAAGGGATGGCCCAACAACCAAAAGATGACACTCTTAGCTGCTATGCCATTTTGGAATTATCATGACCAACTGACCATCAATGAAGACGTGATTTTGAAAGGAGAAAGGACCATCATTCCAAGCTTGCTGAGAAAAGGTATTTTGGAGCAACTACATATCTCACATCTAGGAATGGCCAAAACAAAGGAAAGGGTGAGAATAACGGTTTTCTGGCCAAATATCAATAGAGATATAGAAGAAATGGTCACCAGGTGCAAAGTCTGTGCTAAACATGTACCAGGATAACTAAAAAGAACAATGATAAGCACACAAATACCCATTCCAACATGTTAGTGCTGATTTATTCACTTTTCGAGATAGTAAATATCTCATCACTGTTGACTACTACAGCTGTATGTTCAAAGTAGATAGGTTGAGTTATACCAGCTCACATTAAGTTACAGTCAAGCTCAAAGCACATTTAAAGTTAAGCACAAAGCAGTACAAACAGCAAAGCAAATTATGGCTAAAGCTTTGGACAACAGAAGTTATCCACATCTTGCATTATTGGAGTAAAGGAACACACATGTTGATGGATTTCAGTCTCCAGTACAGTTGAGCATGAATCAACAACTTCAGTCCATACTGCCAGTTGTATCACAAGCGTTAATACCAAAATATACAAATCCAGTAGAGATACAACAAAGAAGGAGAAATGCCCAGATAATCCAGCAGATGTAGCCTATTACAACAGATCACCCAAAGATCTCAGTCCTATTAGAGCAGGAGAAAAGGTCTGGGTGAAGCTGTAAGAAAATGAACAATAGAAAAAATAAATTGTAACTGAACAGCTCCCATACCCTCCTAGATCTTATACTGTACTTCTAGATAGCAGTGGTAAGATTAAGTGCAATTGTCAATTTATCACTTGAGAAAACAAATATCTACAACAATGACACCCATAAAGAAACAACATACAAATATCCATTTGGAGGTTTCTCTTGCCCAAACTTACCTGGTAACAATATCAATGGTACCTAACAGACCAGTTCCTTACCCAACAAGAACTGCAGAGACGTTACCCTCAACAACCAGACTAACCCAGTTACATCAAATGCTGGATGATGTACAACTACCCATTCTGGAAGGACAGCGTAGCCTGTGATATGTATGAGCGTCAGCCTTGATTGGGAAAGTTATGTTGGCAACATGAAAATTTAACAATGTAACTGTCTGGTTTTGGAAGAGAGAAAGCAGATATTTTAATATTCTAAATTCTTGTGTTTTATTTTATTTTTGCAGGTGCTTGGGTCATTAAATGCATAAAATAAAGAAATAAACTAGAGAACTTTACAATGGGGGCTATAGTTCTAGCCAGCCAGATCCCTAGGCAGGGATCTAGGAATTGCAGGTTTGGTTAATTTGCTTGTAAAAACAAAATCAAACCAGCAGTAAACGCACTAAGCATGGCCCTCAAAAGGAGCATAAGAGGCAGGATTTTATGATCAAGATATTGGCATAGAAAAACAGACAATATTCAATTTAATTGTGTTCATTTAAGTCTCAGTATGGTGCCATGTATAGTAGTTACCAACTATTTTCCTTCATATCAGCATAATCAACACTTTACAAAGCTTCAACTAGCCAATCTTGTGCCTTTATTTTGATAGCTGTAGAGTAATCAGGATCAAGCTTCTGGAGAACAGTATTATTTTAGTTTCTCCTTGTTTTTTTTTAGGATATACACAAATCACTTTTTCAATTGCAGAATGAACATTGAGGTCTTCATCTTTTATTTTTGTGACAATAACAGCTTAAAATGCTGAGAATGAAGTTATCTAATACATAAAGCATTAGAAAAATCAGCAAATATTGTGTTCACCCTATTGCAGCATGTTTTCACTCAACTCAATTAAAGTATGTCATACTCTCCACAATACAATACAAGTCATACTTTCCACAAGTATGTTATTGGCACAAATTGAGCAGGTTGGACAAAGACTTTTTCAGATGTCAAGACCTTCCTTGTAATCCTCCCTCTTAACCTCTAAAGATAGAAAGAAGGTTTTCCCATCTCTTTCAATTACAAAATTCAAAAGCTATTACTGACAAAGTAACATCAGTCAGATCTATCAAAGTATGTACTATGGGAAAACAGGTGCCACAGTATTTTCTCAGTTATATAGAGTTCATACTAAGGTCTAGAATCATGAATTGTGGGGGGGGGGGTCACTGAAATTTTACATGAATAGCAGAACTCTGTAAGTGGTAACTATGTTTCTTTTCAGCTTATTTCTGCTGAGTTATGCTCTACAAAGAGATGGATTGGAGAATAAAACCAAAAACAAAACATTCTGGTTATGCACTAAGTTGATTGATGATAATTAACTTGTTGTTCAGGTTTTATCTCAGCAAAATTTCTGAACGAAAATAATCTGTAATATCAATTGGATTATTGGAATCCATGATTTGTAATATTGAATGCATGGACTTGCCATCAGAAATTCAAGGACAATGATTCAAGTTTCCTTAGAATTCCCATACAAGGCTCTTAAATTAATAGTCTCCAAAACAACATAAAAAATTGCTTCTGAGGAGGGTCTTTGGAGCTCCTTTTACAGATGTCAATTGCATTATTCTGCCAAAGACAATAATATTTAGACCTACTGATATTCTCCTCTGAAGCTGTCTTAATCATGAGTCAATCATGCAAAACACTTCATACAGAACCATGCTGACCACATCAATGAAAACAAACTCAATTCTTCTCTACTGGTGATATATTATTTTCAGGCAATTACCCATTAATTATGGCATTATTGGCACAATAAAAATTTTTGTACAGATAGTCTAAGTAGACATAGAGTGGATCCAGTTACCAGTCTTGCTGCAACACTAGCTTCTACAGCTGTAAAACCATAGCATCTATTTACCTGTCCTATCAAAATCTTGATAGAAAAAGTTTTACCAGCACCATCTCCACCAGCCACAAATAAAGAAAGACATTGCAATCCTCCTTTCATTGGGCCACAAATCCTTTTGTGGCCCAAAAAACTCTCAATGTCTTAAATTCATAACAATAGGTGCTGTTTTAAATTGCTCATTTGCCACAGCAGTTGAGTCATATTTCCCATTTATTGTTCAACAATTTCTTCAGGTTTTCAAGGACTTTAAATGCATGAGCATTTCAAAATACATCCTCCAATTGTCTATCTTGTACACTCTAGGAACAAAATAGAACATTTTGAAGGAGATAATTATAAAAGGAACTCTCATAGTACAGAATCAAAAATGGAATTCTAACAGCATTAGGAACATTTTTTACCAGTACTGTATTTTAGTTCTATTGGTAAGTTTGATTTGCTATCTTGTTTTTGGTTGCTGTTCTACATCAGCATCAATATTTCCCTCTTTTCAGCCAAATTCTTTCAATAATTGGCTCAAACAAAATTACAAACATTTTTGGAAAGCTAAACTCATCAACCTTAGATGCTTTTCATTTAATTCAATAATATTTGCACATACACCAGTAGTCTGGTTATGTTTGAACCAAACATGTGGTATTGCTGCCCAGGCTTCTGAGTATTAAGGAATGCACACTTTCTTGATGATCTATGAAGTGGGAATAACCTACTATATATGAAATCATTGATGTGTTGCATCATCTTGTAAATGAAGATGCAGTATTTGTCTAAAATTGGGAGACATAGGTATACAAGAAAGGGTAATTTTGATGTTGTATCATTGCACTGTCATGAGAAACGCATATACTGATAAAATTTGGAAGTGGTTGAAAAACTGCTCAAAATTTTTTATGACAAAAGTATATACATACATGCATACATAGAAGATGAAGTTAACAAAAACGAGCTGAAAAAAAAATAACAAACAAAATCAGCAAACTTTTGTATATAACCTAGGGCATATATTTCATTTTTTATTCTGTATTACAAATGCCTAGAACACAGAAATATAAAGGTCTTTTTCGAGTGTTGATATTCTTTGAATCGGAAATTAATCTTTAAATCATCTGTCTGTACAGATTGCACTTTGGACATCCAACACCCAAACAAAATCATGTCACCATGGTTCAACTTTTCTTTCAAAAAATCTCTAAAATCCTTGGGTGATTTTCAGTAAAAATTGGTGGATGGTTCTCAGAACTTAATACAATTTTCAGTGACACTGTTTTTCATTTTCAAGTGGGATTTTTTCAGAGTAGAGCCTGTTCTTAACAGGAACTTTTGAAGAAGCTAAAAACTAAAAACAAACACATTTATTTCACTAGGCATTTCAGAAATGTAAAATCATGAAAAATCCCTCAAAGAATACAGCAAACAGTCATAAAAAAAAAGAATGACTGCAAAGTAAGATTTTCTGTAGACTTTTGGTAGTTTCTTTATCTTCTTTTTTGGTTGAGATGTGGATTAGGAATTAGGTAGATCTCCCAAAAAATTAATAAAAGTGGAAACATCATCTGAACATAATCCCTATATTTGTACACTTAAATAAATAAATCTTAGCATGTGAAAACCAACAAACAGAGTAAACTGTGTGGTATAGAGAGAATTCATGGAAGTTAACTGCTCCCAATGCTTCCACAGCTAAAATAACCTGTTAAAAAGATAGAAATCGAAATTAATTAGTTAACTTATACATTTATTTGATACTATGCATCAACTGTTGATAAGTACTAAGAACAAAAAAATGGTAGACCCATAAAAGCAGAAAACATTTGCATTTAGCCTAGGGCTATATCCGGCCTTACTAGGGGAACTACAACACAATTACAATTGCAAGGACTATATTTGGAAATAGCTCTAAATAGATAATTTAGGCAGTAGCATATTATCTTTTTTGTTGTATCCTATTTCGAAGCTCTAAGTGACCTTAACCTGCAATTCTCATAACAGTCACCATTATATTTGGAAATAGTGCTGAATGGGTAATTGAATTGTATTAGGCCTACTGTTTTATTATAATAGTTGTTTTGTTTTGTAAAGAAACCTTGCAACAAGATTACTAAAAGGAATTGTCTTAAGTAAATAAAATAATATTAGGTAAAGTAAGATATCCAGTGGTCAGACAGTTGTCACCATATCTATTATACAGCCTAGAGATTTCATTTTTCACTGCTGGATATGTCTAAATTTTCTTAATAAACATGTGATTAGGCTAAAGATTTTGGCCAAATACAATGCTAGCTATTTGCTATAAAATTGGAACAAAGCATCACACAGTTGGAATCACAACAAGGCTTAATCATAGACAAGTGTTACAATAATGAACTATTGTATTTAAATAGGCTAGACTAAAAGGGTAGCTTTTAATAGCCTACATATTAAATGTTGAAGAAAGAATTTTTCTAAGATTGTAGTGTAGAGGCTAGTTGAGACTAATCTCAACTAGCCTAGTCTTGTTTAAAACTACATCATGTCTAAGATTAGAAACATGGATACAATTCTAGATAATGAGGTTTCACCTATCTTAGAAGTAGCTGATATAGGCAAAAGAAACATTCAGGAATGAATCCAGACCCTAAACCATGTCCTGGAAAGAATTTTTCAAGTATTTACCTCTACTCCTTCAAAGCGCATAGACCATTGGCAACCTGACAAAAACTTTGTAGCATAAAAACTTAAGTTTCAAAATACTAAACCTAGGTCTAAAGGACAAATGAAGCCTAAGGACAGCAATTTGGGTAAATTTATAGTTTACAACAAGATTTAGCTAGGATGAAAGTGAATACATCACTTGATGCCTTTTTTATGATCTTTTATAGGTTTAAATCCTTTATTACTTCCAAGGGAAACTGCATTTTGAGTCCTTAATAGGCCACAAAAGGTAAAACAGTCCATAAAAACCAACAGTTTAAAAACATGTTTCTAAAAAAAATTGTCTAGTGAGAAAAATTGTCATTTGTGACTGACTTAGGAAAGGTAATTGTGATTTTCTTTAGTCTTAACAGCAACATGTTATTTTGAAAACAAACTTACAGGATTTTTTAGAAAGAGCCTGAAATCCCTCAAAATTGACATCAGAGAAAACAAAATATCTAATTTAAGAGTGGTTTCTTGCTCTTTTTAAAGATTTCTGCGAATTTGTTTTCATAATACTTTACCATTAAGACAAAGAAAAAATAATAATTACCCTGTATCAGCAATAAACAAAAATTGTTATATGCCTAGAGGTGGACCTGTAGAAAAAGAAACATGATAAGAAAACAATTTATACTTCATATTATTTAGAATAATTGTAGCTAACACATTTTGCATGCACCCTTTCTATACTTTACCCCCCCCCCTCCCCCAATGTGCAAATATATAGCCCAAATTATATATTTCTTTCTGTTCTCCCAATGCATCTCTCTTGTTTCAACCCATGTACCCAAGACTGTGCTCAGAGGGGGGGGGGGGTTGAACCCCCCACCCCTGAAATATTTGTCTGACTTGTAAAAACATAACAAAAATGGATATAAACAAATTTTGTATGCGTTTTTTTGAGGTCTTTTATGTAACACCAAAAAAAAAAAAAAAAAAAAAAAAAAAAAAAAAAAAAAAAAAAAAAAAAAAAAAAATCAGTAAAAACCCCCTCCAAAAGAAAATCCTGGGTATGGCCTTGCATGTACCTATAAATTCAATCATCTATAACAAAAGAAGAATCAGAAAAACAAATGATGGGTGGTAGAATGCATTGGAAATAAGTAATTTGGGCTATATATTTGCATAGGCATTCAGAGGGGGCAGGAGGCACCCCCCCCCCCCTAGAACTTCAAATTTACACTAGATATGGATTACACTAGATATGGATGAAAAAGCAGATGGTTTGAAAAAGGCAGATGGCTAAAAAAAGCAGTTGATAAAAGGAAGATGGTTAAAAAAATTGGAAATAAACAGTCAAAATAACAGATTAAAAGTCAAACAAGAAGCAATTATCCATAATGTCTTGGAAATATTTAGCTCCAATCTAGATTAATGCTGAAGTTTATTGATGATTTTTGGTGATTACTTATTAATAAAGATTTCATAGGTATGATAGAACTTGCAGAGAATGTAAGGTTTTGTGAACTGACAATTTAACTTCAGCTTCCTCCCCCACCCTTCATCATAGAATTGGCTGCCCCCTCCTCTAGACAAGAAGCTATGTACACCCATTTATATTTGTACATTAGGAGAATAGGGAATCCACATTTAACATTCATTTGTGTCAGAAATGAACTTTACCCCCCCCCCTAATTTGCAAATATATACATTGAATAAAATATACCCTGAGTTGCTATATATATGGGTGGGTAGGTCTAAAGTTCACTTCCAATGCAAATGAATGTTAAATTTTGATTTGGGATGCAATTCTGACAATAGGGGCAAGTTTTTCTTAGCTACCTGAATAGTCTGCTAATATAAACCTTACCCTATAGTAATGTATTCACTTTCATCTTTGCTAAGTTATGTTATCACCACAAATGTAGCCTGTCACATTTTGAACCTCATAACCTTGCTTACATTTTTGGCTATATTGGAAAGGGGTTAGATTTGGAAAATGAAACTTTCAGGGATGGGTGTATAGGCTAAAGTAGGCTAGGCCCTATATTGGGGGAAGGTATTTTGAAGTAGACTACCTACCTTTACTCCTTCTCAATCTAGAGAATCCAGAAATTTACCTACATGACAAGTCTACCTTTTGAAATTTGGACAAAACAGAATTTTACCTTAATTTTCAATTATCAGTTTATTCTCTGGCTTTAGGCTAGTTCTGGAAATGTAAATCCTGTTATTTGAGTAGAATTTTAAGAATGTTTTTTTTTTTGAAGTTTAGGAAATGTAATTGTATGTCTTTAAAACCTTATAAATTGGGATTGAGCAAAGTTGTGAAGCTCAAAACAAGGTCAATATATACCAAATCATATTATTGAGTTAGGACTAAAGTGTATACACCATTTGATGCCTTTTCTTATGCTGATTACAAATATAATAAGCAGTTCTATCGGAAATGAATTTCAGCCCCCCCCCCCTATATATACCAATTCAGGGTTAGTTTAGGTATAGCCTATATAGGGGGGGGGGGGCTGAAATTCATTTCCGATAGAAATGCTTATTATATTCGTAATCAGCATAAAAAAAAGGCATCGAATGGTGTATTCACTTTATTTGAAACTCAATAATATGATTTGGTATATATATTGACCAAATAACCAGTTGGTGTATTTCAAGGACCTCATAATGCAGATGTAGTGTCAAAAATCTTACTTTTCTGTAATTTAAATGATTTTACTAGGCTAATACAAAATTAAGATTTCAAAGTCCTTTTTTTCTTCTTCTTCTTTGACTGATGGCAGGAAGCTTTGTGTTTCACGGCCATGGAGATTTTTTTTTTTTTTTTGGTCGATGAAACTCTAGGGGACAGACTCTTGATTTTGAGTTCTCCACAAATTCTTGATTCGGCTGTCCTTTTTAAATCATTAGGAAATTAAACTAAATTGGTTTTGGAATTAACTAAATTCAATTTTATTGATGTTCTTCCAGTCAGTAGAGCCTTATAAGAATAAGTGCGATGATGAATTTTCCCTTTATCATCAAATTTCTTAATGTTGTTGAGTAAACAAACACTGAACCTTGAAAGAAACTTGGTAATTTTTATAATATAGTAGTTGTGTGATTCTTCATTAAAATACAATGTAGCTGATAATTCATTTTCTTAATTTTGAAAACTAATTGTTCCCCCCCCCCCATTTTCAAATAAATAAATTTCATTGGGCAACAATAAAGGGTGGTTCTATAGTGCAGCTTAAACTTTAGCACCAGATCTTTTCTGCGGCCGCAGAGGGGGGGGGATGTGACCGTGTTTAATTGTCTCTATATTTTCTGGGGGCAACTAAATTGTTCGTTGATATATCAACAAAAGTTACAGTTATATGTTGTATTTTAGTCCTTACTATAATAAATAATTTTAAATCTTGTGTAAATTTGGAATCAGCTAAGTGTCAAAACTACATATTTGCACATGGAGATCCTTTTCATTAGAGCCTGAATTTTCAGATTTCTTCTATTCTCAAGATGTATATGGTTATTTAATTTTCCTCTTGACCAGTTTAAAAGAATCGGACTTCCTTTTTACTGTCCTTGGCACTTTAAAAAAGCCTCGTTTCTATTCATTCCTCAACTTTCCATTTTATTAAGGAATGGTGCTAAATTTTGGAACTAAAGAAAAATAGATAAACTTTTTTGTTTTATTAGGGAATGATTCCTTCCCTGTTTAATCAAGCTATGGAATAACAAGAAATTGCTCCTGTAGCAAGTTCTTATCATTCATTAGCTCGGCTCAATCCCTTTAACATTTTTAACATCCCTAATAAAACATAGAAAGTGAGGAATCAGGTGTAACAATGCTTCATTAATAAAACAGGTGTTATATTCCAGCGACACCAGGTTCGAGCCTTGGTGTCGCTGGTTATTTAGTTTGGAACGTGGGTCAATGGTGTGACCGTGTAAGCTCAGCCAGAGTCGACCCAGCTATAAATGGGTACCTGGAGAAATCTGGGGGGAAAACAAGAGAAGCGTCAGATGATTTGGCCCAACCACGCAATGCACTCCCGGCCGAAGGCATTGAAAAAGTTTTTAAAGTTATATTGCAGCCTGATAAGTACAATAATAACAAAATTGATAATAATAATAATAATAATAGCAATAATAATAACTTCTATTGCTGTAAAAGCCCTATGGCCACGGTGATACAAAATGAAATATTTGGTTCTAATTAAAACAGGCTATGGAAAATCACTAAACAAATTTCGAAAATTGATTTCTATACTCCATTGCTAGCCCAAGAAATCGTTCTGACTTTTCAACACTTATCCTCCGCTCTACTCACCAGCCACCTTTAATCAAACTTACACTCCCCATACGCTTTTTTTGCTGGTCGTTCAATTCTTCACAATATCCCTTAATATGATTCATAGGATCATCCTTATCTCCAAAAAATAAAGTAAAAGTAAATACCATTCTGCCCTTACCTTCTTCCTTTATATTTTCTTCTTGTCCCAAGTGATAAATTATTCGCCCTCAATTTGATAATGAATTTTAATTCCTCCTTTCTTGAATTTAAGAATAATCCTTTACTCCGTGTGTCCTTTACCACCACATAGAGTCACAGGGGATCAGAGAGGCTTCTTTCATGCTCCCGAACCGGTTCTACTCGAGCATGTAAAGTATTTCCTACCAACTTTGCCGCCTCATTATCAATACCCAGTCCATTATTTCATATTTCACCCAGTCCACAATCTTGCAAAATCGTCATTACCTGGTTCGGCCATGGACTTGGAGACTCATCTTTAAGAGCTTCTACTTAAAGTGATTTAAGTAGCCCCACTCGTTCAATCTTTACAGTGCATTAACAGAATTTAATCATATTCATTAGCTAACATTTCTGCTCTTTTCATTAACCTCTTAAATAAAAATAATTGTGAAAACAACATGAGTAAAAATAACCAGAACAAGCAGAGATAAAAATAAAGAATTAAAAAAGCCGAAGTTTGAACCTAAAAAAAAAATCCTCGTTACCAGGTTGAAAATTTGCTAAGTTCATTTTTGTGGTCTCAGAGCCTATTTATTCCATCATTTGTTTAAAATTTAAATTTATTTAATTACAAAATATATTATTTACGCCAAAAATATACAAATACTATTATAAACACAACATTAACACTAAATGATACCAAAACAAAACTATACACATATTCTCTTAGATTAAAAAACTATAGTAATAGATTAAGTCAATCAAAAACTTTAGAGATCATTTTTTGAGCAGGAAGCTATTTATAAAACCTTACTGTATTATAACAAATTTAAAGATAAACATTTAATCAATGCCCTACACCGTAAAGCGAACACAACTGTAGAAAAATATCACTAACTTAGTTCCTACTCAGACCGAGATCGGTTGGTCACCTCACTTGACTAGACCTTGTATTTGGCAGTGTTGAGACTTAGGACCAATTAGTTTGTGTCTGATTCTACTTAATGACTAGAGATCACTCACCAACAAAAAAGTGAAGCTGCATAAAAGTAACAATAACAAACATTTAAAACCTAAAATTGTTTTTAAATACTAGAGCAAATACACATACAAGTAGCTATATTGCACTAATTCTTTTGTCGGTTCCGTAAAACAGTCCTTAAAGCAAATTAGTCATGAGCAAGACCTTAGAAAAAAAACAAATGTTTATTCTCTCAAGTGTTTAAATATCACTTTAGCATAAGCTTGTTCATACATAAAGAGGAGGGGGAGGGGTGGAGAGATCAGGAATTGAAATGTTTTAAGAGAAATCCGGAATATTTTGCGGAATTATTTATTTATGTAGAATTTTGAAGACAAAACAGAAATATTTTTTAAATATTGTAAAATTTTCATAATTTCAAATGTATAATTTAAAAAAGGAAAATTGAATAAAATCCAGGTTATTAACAGAAAAGGACACTATATCAATGAGTATAAAAAAAATTACTATACAACCACTTAAAAATAAAAAAGATACAACAAGAAAAAATTATTTTTCTCTCTCTCTCTCTCTCTCTCATATATATATATATATATATATATATATATATATATATATATATATATATATATATATATATATATATATATATATATATATATATATATATATATATATATATATATATATATATATATATATATTATATATATATATATATATATATATATATATATATATATATATATATATATATATATATATATATATATATATATATATATATATATATATATATATATATATATAGAGAGAGAGAGAGAGAGAGAGAGAGAGTGTAACGGACCAGAAGTAAAAAATTTAAGATATTATTAGAACTACACGAATACATTAGTTTATATGTAAGAGAAGACGAATGTTTAAACAAAAGTATAACCAATGAGATTGACTAGATATTAAGAGAGCAATTTAAGCAAAACTAAGTACTTCTTTAAAAGTGTGTAATTTCTTTTAGATCCTTATGTTTCTATATTTTTCCCATTCACTAATTAGACATATTTTCACAGAATTTATTATTTTGTAAGCAAAATCAGGTACTAGACAAAAACATTAAACAGATGTGGGAAAACTACGGGTCAAGAGTGTTTAGTAATTTATTGCATGGGCGGATCAAAGACAAATATAATAAGTACAAACTATGCATAGTATGTATAAAAAATTATTGGAAAATAAGAAGCAAGAAGACCCCCCCCCCCTGCCTTCTAGGATACGGACGCATTGAAGATGTGTTACTACCGAATTATAGCATTTATTTTGGAAATATTGGGATCTCCAGATTAAAATGGTGAACATGTTAAACTTAACAACGATACAAATCTATGGTGAAATATTTGGCTCAAGTTCTTATGCAAACGTAATTATGACTAGGACTAACTGATAAATTAAAGTTGCAGATTTTTAAAAATCAGTTCAACTAAAACTAAAAATATTTTAAAACAAAAAGAATAAAATCCAATGATTAATGACAGTTTAAGCGTACATATCATTAAAGCTTCATTAATATATTAAATTTTGTTCAACTGAAGATGATGACTGGTTCATCTTTCAAACTAATAAAATTGACTAGAGTTTCAGAGATCAATATTTCACAATCAAAAAACATTCCTAAGCTAAGCTTAATACTTATAAAAAAAAGTTCTAACTCACTTATTAGGCCTACAGATTTTTGTTTTTATATTTTGCTGTTACCTATTTAGCTTGATTTTTAAAGAGGTTGTGAATTTGTAAGGATGGGTGCCCATTAGCGAGTGGTTGGGTGGGGGCAACTGACCCCCTCTTTGCGTATGTGATCTTTGTGTATGGCATTTTCATTGTGAAATTTTAATTTGTAAGTTCCTCTGTCTGTTGTTACTCCGAAGTGTGTTGTACTTTTTTGTACTTTTTGTACCTTATAAATAAATAGATAACAAAATTAAGAACTAAATAGTTTGATATTTTGCAAAAAAATATTATTTTTTATTTAGATGTTGTTTTTAATATTTCTTAAAAAAAAATCCCTCCAATAAGTTTTCCTGAATTGGCACCACTGGTCTTAAGATCAGTTAGTGTTTCTTTATCAGCAATCAAGAAATAAGCACTGGGACCCAGAAGTGTGCGCAGTAATTCACTCCAAGGGGAGGTCAGAGCAAACAAAAACTGAAAGATTTACGCCCATTTTGTGCCAATTTATAGATGTCACAAGAAAAATATCAAAATTTTGCAGGGACAGTACACGGGCGCCACAATCTATACAAGTGTGTTTCAATATTTTATAATTATGACAAAATTTAATAGGGAGTGAATGGTTAAGTGGATTAGAAACAATGTGATGCTCTTTTTTGTGTTTTGTTTTTACTAAACAAGAACCAAAAAATCAGATCTCAAAATGAACAACTGAAATATAAACAAAACACTGACAAATCTTTGGTTGAATATATGGTTGAAATCCCTGTATAGGCATAGTTTTGACTATTGTTTACTTACAAATTAAAGTTGGAGCCCTTTAAAGTTCAATAATAAACTCTAGTGACTAGAAACAATTTAAGAGAACTAATTGTCCGAGTGAATTCATACCGAGGTAGGTGCAAATAGTCAACACATTTGGGATCTTTTCACATAAGAGGGGACCTGATGCTAAGATAAACATAAATTTAAGGGGGTTAAGTCTAAAACCTTGGAATTTATATTATCATAAATTTTTCCTAAAGGAGACCTTGATGTGCAGGGGGGGATTAAAGCATCCTTTATGTGCAATTATAATGTGTAAATACATATAATAATATAAAACTAGTAACAGAGCAAGACTAGTATCCGTTCCTGAGAGATCAATTGGGTTTTATGAACCTTAATGCTACTACTACTGCTACTAATACTACTAAAAAATCATGCAGCACGTAGCCGCTTGAGGCCAACACAGCTACACAAGCTCATCCTCCATCCCAATCTACTCAAAGTACTGATACCAATCGCATCCCAATCTACTGTCGCCAACGCAGCTAAGCACACTCCTCCTTCATCCCAATCTATTCAAAGCATTCCTCTTTAAACCCTCCTAGGAAGTTCCCATTTCCCTTAAATATTTCCTTGCGATATCCACCCGCCCCAACCGAGGACGACCTGCTTCTTGTCTAGTCCTAGACGTTTGGCCGACAAGGACAATCTTTAAAAATCTGTCATCCTTTATTCGCAGAACGTGCCCTAGCTGGAAGTTGAATATTTTTCAGCTTCTAGACCCGTTCAATTTTATAGGAAACTTAAAATTATCGGAAATCGTAAGTCCGAAACAAAAAAAAAAAAATACTATAAAGACATGTTAATATTTCTAGCAGAATTTTTTTGGTATCAAATTCTAAGCCCAAAAAAGAAAAAACAATATTTCGGGTCAAAAGAAATTTTGAAAGTAAGCTCTGTTTCTCTTACTAATGTCTTTTCAAATGCATTGTTTAAACAGAAATGCCCCTAAAACAGAGGCAGTTTTAAGGGGGCAGAGGGAACACTTGCCCCGGCGCAGAAATTTTAGGGGCACAAAATTTCAAATAAATAATCTAATGGTAACAACCATCTTGTAATTTTTGAAATTTAATTATTATTAACACAAAGTAGAGGGTGCAGTTAATGAATAACAATAATTAATAAATTATTAATTATAATTTAACAAAAAAAATGAAAAGTATAAATAATGGTAATTAAATAATAATAATCAAAATATTAAAGTTAAAATAATAAATTAAAATAAATTAGAGATAGTTTGTTAATTAACTAATAAATTGAAAATAATTTTGTTAATAAATAAAAATTTTGTTAGAATTTGGCTCGAAAATTCTGTGGGGGACAGAGGGGGGGATCTCAATCAAGATTTTTCTCCGGGTGTAAGAGAGGCCAGAACCGCCACTGCCCTAAGGTACTCTAAATTAGAAAGGAACACTTGATAATAATTCACAAAGTTGACTACACAACTTTAAATCGTCAAATCTAATAGAGCAGCAGACTTCAAGTCCCAATTCTCCTAATTGGGGACACATTTCTGGGGCTCGGCGAAATATTCCCAAAAGAACAATTATGCCGATGCATATCTATTAACAGTGAAAACGTCTTAAAGCACTTCCAACAGGCATAGGTGGGATAATCACTCAGTATTCCATTAGATGATCCCATGGGACTGTTGTTATTCTGACAATCAGAAGTGGGATCGTGTTTCTGTGTTCGCTTCCTTTTATCCTCGGCGTTTTGGGATTTGTGCTGGGCGCGTGGCTGATGCCACCTTCTGTGAGAAGCTAAATTAGCGGGACAATTGAACACCTGAAAAATTGGCTTTGTAAATAAGATTTCCTCAATTAAAATAGGATTTATATAAGAAGGTTAATGGGAACAGCTCTATACTTAAGCACAAAAAGACTGTAATAAAAGAAAACCGGTTCAATCAGGGACTAAAAGTAAGCTGTTTGGTAAAAGAGGGTACGAAACCACTTACAAACATCTGTTATTAAATCTGAATTTGTTGGTATTTACTCATGGTTTGGAGCTCTGGGATTATTTTTCATCAATAAATTTGCAAGAAAAATGCTGGAATATAGGCTCCCCGTAAGGCTCTATGGCCAGGAAAAACAGGAGAGAAATAGAAATAAAAGAACCACAAAAACAAACCATTTCAACAACAGGCATTCACATCTTCAAGAAACTCAAGCAACAAGAAGCCGAAAATAGAAGAAAATCACACACAGATACTTTCAAATCTCCCGCCTCTAAATCCCCAAAATCAAAAGGTGAAGGGAGATCCTCGTCCAAGAGAATGGGAGGAGTTTTCTCCTTGGGCATTTCTCCCTTTATGACTTTTTACCCCCATCTCTAGAATTTTGAAAAACGCCTCTTTTGCTATTTTCATTGAGGAACAACTTTTTAAAAAACTTTTAAAGAAAAGCCACTTGGTACCATAAAGATACTATTTAGTACTATAAAGGTAAATATGTACTAAAAAAACTGATCTGTTTCTGTTGATGCTTGAATTATGCAGGTTTATCTTAGTTTTGGCAAGATTCTGGAAGAAACTAAATTTCAGATGGGGGCAAACTGGGGTGGAGAGGGGGGCAAACCTAGGTCTGGGAGGGGCAGTTGCCCCACCCCTGCCCATAGCGAATTACACTCATGTTGACCGCTGTCATTACCATGGCTTCCAACATTCTAATCTTGGTTTGCCGGCTTATTCTCCTATTCTTCCAAACTTGTTTCAACTGTGAAAAAGCACCCGAGTTACTTTGCTAACAATTGTGTCTCAGCAAGTTAGCAGAATTTTATTGCTACTAAAACTACTGATAAAGTTTCCATTAACTCTTACCCCCGTCGAAAAAAGTTAATGATAGATTTTGAGTGATAAATAAAAAAAAATTGAAGAATAATAACAAAACTTGCTGCTTTTTTCATTAAAGAAGCAAGTTCGGGCTAATTTTGTGTTCTACTGTTCGTTGTTTTGAAGTTTTAAACCTTCGTTTAAACTAAAAGTTCCCATTTTAAATTTGCCGCCTAATTCATACGTTTCTGCGAATTGCCAATGACCAGTTCATGTTATTTAACTATTCGTTTTCCATAGCTACCGTAATTTGCAACAATTGGGATAGAAGAAAAGGCCTATTGCGAATCAATAAAAGCCATGGCACTACGGATGTACAGGGTGACAAATTGACAAACTCCAAAAAACAAAAGATTCCCTCCCCCATCTGACTCTGCAAACTACACTTTTAACCCTCCACACCCTACATTTCAGTCAATTGATGCCACTCTGGCCTTGTATTACTATTAGGCATACTGCTTCGATCACTTTTTTTTTGCATATTTGATAACGCTGGTACAGCAACTTAAATCCGTGCAAGGCTAAATTCCCGATGGCAGTAACCGGATATTGTTTCAGACGTAATCTTTTAAGCATATGCCCTACATTACACCTCTGATACCACTAACATTTTGGCTGTTTGTTCTTATGAATTTAGTGATCCCTAATCCAATAAGAGTTGAAACATTTATTTTTCTATATACAGGTCTTTTAAGTTTTAGAAAAATATTGGCAAAAACACTGGCCTTCAGGGAAGCACACATGAATGTATTTGGATGGAGGGTTATCCTTCATCTACCAAAGCAGTAAAAGGAACAACTTAATCAGAAATTATATATACATAACACACCCACAAATTACGAACGCACTCGTACAAAAAAGGGAATAACATAGTTAAAACACGCGCAAAATCAAAAAATTTAGGAGGGTCAAGCCCCGGAGCCAGGGGCGAATCTCCATCATTTTTATTGGGGGGGGGGCAAGAGGGGTCCATACCTGGATAGTCAAAGGGCATGGGATGTATAGTATTTTTTTTCTCCACGTTATTGGGGGGGGGGCAACTGACCCCTTGCTACCCCCAAACGACGCGCCTGCCCAGAGCCTCCCTTCCATTCAGGGTTGTGGGGTTTAAGTTTTCTTATAGCCAGAAAAGGACACAAGGAGAGGGAGCGTTAGGGCTTGTATTCGCAAAAACATCCATTTGAATAAAATTTCCTGGTATCTGAGTTAGGACATGCCCGCCCCCTAAAAGACTATCTACGAATTTGCGTATATCTGATAATAGTATTGTTTATTTTACCGCATTCTGAGTAGACGCAAGTAAGGTAAACAATTCTGGAAGGGTAGGAAGGGGAAGGGGGCTTAGGGCTCCTGCTTCAAATCATTTTGAATGAAATTTGTTGAACTGGTTGTTTTTGAAAAGTTCTGGTCATATCTGGGTTATTTCCTGTTTTCAGAAGAAAAACATTTTAAGAGCACCGGCAGAAAATTTTCTAGGGGGGGTGGCGGAGGGCAAACACCAAAATATCAGTGGTGGCTGGGTGACAGGGAATTTATTTCAGGAAGTTTTTTTGTAGGGATAAGTTTGTTTTAAATACTTTTAGAAAAAACTCTCAAATAAAAATAGCAATTAAATTGCATGCAAAATGAGACAAAATACAGTAAATTTTAAACGACAACGATTGCTGGCAGAAGGATCAATTTATTTAATCAATAACATATCTAATTATTATGCATTTAATCTTAAAATAAAATCAAACTCAAACCAAAATTACAGACAGATTTATTGCTTCCGTGGATTATAAAAGATGTAGGCTTGTCTTTATGCAATTTCCTACGCCTTAGAATAGTTTACAGAAGGAGTAGAGATACTCAAAAATCATCCTGCCTGCATGGATAAACTGGAAGTAAAAAGTGACTTGGACGAATATTCACCAAATATTAAACTGAAAATCTCAGGACAATTATATAAAATTCCCTCTAAATATATAAAATTCACCAGCAGTATTGGCTTTTTATGCTGCCTTTAAATATATAAAATTCTTTCAGTTTATTGTTACCAGTGGCGGATCCAGGGGAAGGGGCGAGGGGGTGTGTGCCCACCTAGCATAGTCTAAAGTAGTGTAATTTACTTAATTAACGCAATTTTGCGTTAATCAAATTTGCTCCTAACGCAAGTTTATCGGACCAACCTATTTTGCGCCCCCCCCCCCAAAAAAAAAAATCCTGAATCTGCCCTTGATCGTTACCCACCCAAAACCAAAAATCTGAGAAAATTTGCATTATTTTTGAAAAAAGGGTTAACACCCCCAAAAAAGCAAGCGATCTTATTGAAAATCCCTTTATTAGATACATCATATCAGAGAACCTTACCATAGAGGTCTCAAGCTCCAATTTTCCAAATGTGGATTGTCGAATTTTTTTCAGAAGAAATATAGTAAATGCATGTTTATTTGTTTTGTTTTTCACAGGGGTGATTGTGTAAAGCCGATGGTCCAAGATAATTGGGAGGGAGCTCATTCAAACGTGAATTTAAAGCTCTTTTTTAAGTGACCATACAGATAGGGCCAAAGGAAAAGTCTAGTTTTCTTGCTATTTTAAGACATCAAACTCCGACTTTACCCCGAAGAGGACGAATTTGCAATCAATTTAAAATTATGAGAAGCTAAATTGATTTAAAAGTATCAATAACTATATTTTAGGCTTCTCATTTGCAAAAGAAGTAATGCCATACGCTGGCAGTACTGGATTCAACCAAGTTGGTTCGCTTTATTTGTAATGAAAATAGGCTATGTTTGATGATCTGTAATTGCGTATCAGCTATAATGAGGGGGGTGAGTCATTGTTTAGGTGGGGGTAGGGTAGATTCCTAAAAAAAATACATTTTAATGAACAAACTGCTTACTCTTCACGAGGCTTCAAATAAATGTAGAAAGAGGCAGGGGGGAGTAGGAATTAATTAAATTGTTTCTCTATTCAGCTAAAACGTTACATTCCCATATCTACCAGCACAGAGGTGGAAAATGCAAGGCAGGTCGTCATATGCCCCGCCAGGAAATTTATTTGGAAGGGCAAATACTGCTAGGAAATTAGTTCTCAGCAATTTTAAACGGTGTTATTTTTTTCTATTTATATGATTTACTTTACTGTATTTTAACAAATGTATGTAATGTATTTATCAATAAGAAAATCCTATTGTAGAGGTTGTAATGGCTTCTGTATGTAGAAGATCAAAGGTCTCGCAGAATTTCAATCCATACAAACAATAATACTCCTTTTCATCCAACCGAAATCTTTAGTAATCATATTAACAAGGACTTTTTACCAGAATTACTATTCATTGCCAATTTTTCAAGTATATTCAACTTTTATCCAAAATTGATATTGCAAATTTAAACGTAGGACGGTATTAATCAACGTACAATTTTTGATTTGCATATTTTAAAAGCAATTAACCAAGGATTTAAGGGACTGGTACCTCAAATTATATCTTTGTTAGGTCTGGGTATGATTTGGAAAACAATCAGAAATTAAATAAAAAGAGCTTTTCAAATGAAAGAACGGAACCAATTTGAACAGATTATTCTTTATATCAAGGCGTCTGTCTGTTACTTAGCTCCTTACTCTTTACTGTAAAGTTTGGCTTTTTTCAAATTTTTAAAGAAATTTTAACATTGGAAAAATAAGATTTTTCAAAGCACTAAAAAACTTTTGTTTAATGAGCAAGGTGTTGAGAAGGGGGCAGTCTCCCTTATATACAGAGCAATTTATATTTGTTTTAAGTTTTAAACTTGCTCCTTACTTAAGTTGAGAAACTTTTTCTATTTGTCTAACAACATTTCATGAAGCTGTAAAGTTTTATGAATGCAATACTTTTGGTAATACAGAAAAAACGATCAATATTTCAATGATCTCTGTTTGAATTTTGAGTGGTAATCAAACAGTTCGTGGTAACGAACTATAAGTAAGGAGCGACCCGACTTAATAGTAACCAAAACTCTAAAAACAGATTTTGATGCCAATAGATCAGTGGCAGATCCAGGGGGTGGGGTCGGTGGGGGGGGTCCCCCCTAGCATAGTCTAAATTAGTGTAATTTACAAAATTAACTCAAGTTTGCGTTAATTAAACTTGCTCATAACGCAAGTTTATCGGATCAACCTATTTTGCAACCCCCCCCCCCTAAAAATTTTTTTGGGGTCAACCTATTTTGCACCCCTCCTAAAAAATCGTGGATCTGCCCCTGCAATAGATATGTAAAAACCAAAATGTACGATTTTTTTTCAAAATCGTCCGACCAAAATTTTGGGATAGCTTTTTTCTTCAGCATAGTTGAAAGGTCCAATAACTATGTCTTTAGAGATAAAATAACCCCCTACAGCCCCTGGGGAAAGGTTTTTAAGTTATAAAATTTACCTATTGTTTTATTTGCTATTAGGAAGTATGCATACATTTTTAGAGTGGGGAGGGGAGGACGAATTTTCTGCTGGAAGGATTTTGCACGGGTAGAATTTTCCATGGAGAGAGAAGTTTCCACGGGGTGAAATTTTTAGGGGAAATTTTACACTGGGTGAATTTTCCAGAATTCCAATAAAAATTTCTTTATGTCTTCCTTTTTCTTTACCGATTCAATTTTAGCCTTGGAGATGTTAAGGGTAATGGTCCAGGGTAAATTTTTGCCAGGGTTGAACTTTCCAGAGGATATTTCTTTGGGAAAGGGGATTTTTCCTTGGAGGAGGAGCCAGGTATCCTGGAGTTATTTAACGAACGATCAGAAATTAAATAAAAAAAAAAGTTCTCAACTGAAAATAAGGAGCAAAATTAAAACTTAAAACGAACAGAAATTATTATGTATATGAGGGGAGTTGCCCCTCCTGAGCACCTTGCCCTTTATGCTAAAGTTTAAATTATGTCCCAATTCTTTAAAAACAACTCCTGAAACACAAGGGTCGTTTGATTAGAACAATAAGTAAATATTTTTAAATGACCAACAAACTGTATTGTGAAGAGCAGGGTTTTTCTTCGGGGGGGGGGGGGTACCCCCCTAATATACGTAATAGTTTCTGTTCGTTTTAAGTTTTAATGTTGCTCCTTACTTTCAGTTGAAAAAAAAACTTTTTTACATTTAATGAAGCTTAGAGAGAAACATTTTTTTAAAGGCAATGGAGAAAATATGTCAGTTAAGGTTAAAGTATATAAAAATGAAAAAAAGTAATTAATTACAGAAAAATGCACAGAACAATAGCATACTTACAAAAAACTAAGATATAAACTCCATGCAATCAGTTCTGCTGAGCAATGCCGAAGCATTGGACAGATATTTTTTAGCAATATCGACCGTTTTGAACTTGGTTATCAAACACCAAAATATTTAATGCCTTTAGACTCAACTGTTTATAAAAATGGGGCAAAACACATTCTGGTACTTTCGCATTAGATTGGCCCCCTAAAGAATTCATATAAGAGATGCTAGATGCTACAGTCAAACGGGCGTTGAAAAACCCGTTTTGATACAAGATTAAATAAAAAAAACAAGTTTTTTAAACTGAAAGTAAGGAGCGACATTAAAACTTAAAACGAACAGAAATTATTCCGTATATGAAAGGGGCTGTCCTCTCCTCAACGCCTCGTTCTTTACGCTAAATTTTTTTATTGTTTTAAAAATAAAGTTGTGAGACAGAGTCAAACTTTAGCGTAAAGAGCGAGGCGTTGAGGAGGGGGCAGCCCCTTTCATATACGGAATAATTTCTGTTCGTTTTAAGTTTTAATGTCGCTCCTTACTTTCAGTTTAAAAAAACTTGTTTTTTTTTTATTTAATTTCTGATCGTTTTTTAGTTAATGCAGCTTTTATTTGCATAAAAATTTTACTTTTCTTTTGCTAAATGGATGTCTTTACAAATTAACTTACGTAACTAACTTCTATACTCGTGTATTTTTCTTCTGGCAAAAAATACAAAGTTGCAGTTATTTGCATATATGAGCTTGAAACCTATGTAATAGGGTTTTCTGATACGCTGAATCTGACGGTGTGATTTTCATTAAAATTCTTTCACTTGTAGGGGATGTTTCCCCCCTCTTTAAAAAATCAAGTAAATTTTCTCAGGCTCGTAGCCTTTGATGAGTAATACTAAACTTAATAAAAATTTATATATTTAGAAACTGCATTATAAACACATTCTTTTGATACATTTATTGACATCAAAATTCCGTTTTTAAAAGTTTCGATTACTATTGAGCCGTATCGCTTGTTTTTTTATTGTTTTTTTTTATTACGTATATGTTATTACGTATATGAGGGGGTTCTCCCCTTAGTCAATACCACGCTCTTTACGTTAAAAGTTAAAAAAAAATTTTATTCACAAACCCCTGAATCACAAAGGCCGTTTAATTAGAATAGATAGCTCTTTTGAAAGCACTAAAAAAAACTGTAGCGTAAAGAGCGAGGTATTGACTTGGGGGAGAACCTCCTCACATACGTTATAATTTCTGTTCGCTTTAAGTTCTAATATTCCTTCTTACATTTCAGTTGAAAAAACTTGTTTTTTTTATTTAATTTCTGATCGTTTTTTAAATAATGCTTGGAAATCCGGCGCCCCCTTCATAGAAATGTCCCTTACCCCAAAGAAACATCCTCCACGGAAATATTCTCCAGAGTAACCCCCTCCTCTAGCCCCCCCCCCTCCAGAAAAAATCCTTCCTGAAAATGGTTGTATGCTTCCCAATAACCAATAAATAATGCTGGCAAGTCCGGCGCCCCCTTCATGGCAATTTCCCTTCCCCCATGAAAACTTCCTTCATGAACAGATCCTCCAACATAACCCCCGACCCACCCTTCCCTCCCACTACCATAAAAAAAACCTCCTGAAAACTTCTGTATACTTCCGAATAACCAATACTATATGTTAACATTGGGTAAAGTTCATAACTTTTAGCCCTCCCTCTGGGTACTTCGGGGGATTAAGTCATCCTAAAAGACATATTTATCATATTTTCGACCCTGCTGAACAAAATGGCTATCTCAAAATTTTGATCGGGTGACTTTGGGAAAAAAATAAGCGTGGGAGGGGGCCTAGTTGCCCTCCATTTTTTTTGGTCACTTAAAAAGGGAACTAGAACTTTTAATTTCCGTTCCAATGAGCCCTCCCACGATATTCTAGGACCACTGGGTCGATACGATCGCCCCTGGGAAAAAAAACAAAAAAAAAAACAAATAAACACACATCCGTGATCTTTCTTCCGGCAAAAAATGTAAAATTCCACATTTTTGTAGATAGGAGCTTGAAACCTCTACAGTAGGGTTCTCTGATACGCTGAATATGATGGTGTGATTTTCATTAAGGTTCTATAACTTTTAGGGGTCTTTCCCCCTTTTTTTGAAAATCAGCCAAATTTTCTCAGGCGCGTAACTTTTGATGGGTAAGACTAAACTTGATGAAAGTTATATATTTGAAATCAGCATTGAAATCTGATTCTTTTGATATATCTCTTGGTATCAAAAACCCGTTTTCTAGAGTTTCGGTTACCATTGAGCCGGGTCGCTCCTTACTTACAGTTCGTTACCACGAACTGTTTGATGATTCAAGACACCGCTGAGAGTAATACTTTCTCTAGCGTGGTTTTAATTGCGTATGCGATATTAAACTGTGGTTTTTTGGAGTTTAGATGGGGAAAAAGGTACCTACGTTAGGTTAGGTTACGTATTTAATATCTGCTATACTTTGCCCCCCCCCCACTCCCCCTAATGTGCAAATATATAGCCCAAATTTGTTTCTAAACTATTAGGTCTATATAGTCATCCTATTTTATTTTATTTCATTAGCATTAACCAAACTTGGTAAATATATACCAAATCATATTATTGAGTTAGGAATAAAGTGAATACACCATTCGATGCCTTTAATCATTTCTATCGGAAATGAATTTTGCCCCCCCCCCTATATATGCCAATTCAGGGTATATGTTTCTACATTAGGGGTGGGGGGGGGGGGTAGTGGTAAAGTTTAAACTTACCTCCCATTTACATCAGAAACAAAATTTGCCCCCCCTCCTAATTTAGAAATATATACCATTGGCATATATAAGGGGGGGGGGGGCTAAAATTCATTTCCGATAGAAATGATTATTATATTCGTAATCAGCATAAAAAAGGCATCGAATAATGTATTCACTTTATTCCTAACTCAATAATATGATTTGGTATATATTTACCCCAAACTTGACTTTTTAGAAAGGCCCATCTAATGGGAAAGTACCCACATTTTCTACTATTCTGCTCTTTTTCCGTTGGTTTCCTTATAATTACTTTATAGTCCCAAATTTCGGGGGGGGGGGGGGGGCATCCCCCCTTACCGGCGCCAGAAACATTTGTCTATATTTGGTGATAGCATTACTTGCCTTGTCACATTCTGAGCAGACGTATGACAGATGTACAATCCTGGAACACCTATGCTGAGCTAATGCAAAGGCATCATTGTATTGGATCTTACAGAGGCGACAGATGTAATCACCGATCTTGTTTTCGATGCGGGCCAATTCTTCACGTGCTTCCTCAGTCACCTGCCAAAATATTCATTGTTTTAATGCGGAATCACAGGTATAACTTGATGATGAGTTACGCTAAACTCGATAACGAGGGATGCTAGTAATCCTTCGTGGGAATTCCTCGTGAGGAGGAAACTATATTAGCATAAGAAGGGTTTCGTTCAATTCTCGATTCAAAATTTTTTAAATGTAATTTTCCCTGCCTCAACAACTGTCCCCTCTCAATGGGTCCAGATATAGGCCTAGATTACAAGACAGGGAAAAAGAGCGAAATAATTGGAAAAGAACCCTTTAAATACGATTAAAAGAAATTATCTGTAAGTTATAAAATAAAAAATTTTCTTATAAGTTTTATATGCAGCCTGGGGATATATCCATCCCTATTAGGGGGGAGGGGTGGTGTAAATTATCGTTTTAGGGCAGTCTACAATTGGAAAGAATGTTGGAAGTGGAATTGAATGGCACAACGTTTATGTTATTAAAGTGTTTCCTGCTCGGAGGAATTTTCATGCAGGATTACCGTACCCCTTTATTTGCAGAAATCTCCTAGAAACTGTTTACTATGGCTTAAAATGAATTTTAGCCCCCCCCCCCTATATATGCCAATTCAGGGTATATAT
The DNA here is from genome assembly GCA_027921565.1 of Artemia sinica. NCBI lineage: Eukaryota > Metazoa > Arthropoda > Branchiopoda > Anostraca > Artemiidae > Artemia > Artemia sinica. The sequence goes on from CM051256.1 coordinate 67,869,531, forward strand.
TTCTACATTAGGGGGTGGGGGGGGGTGGGGGTAAAGTTTAAACCTACCTCCCATTTACATCAGAAACAAAATTTGCCCCCGCCTTCCCTAATGTAGAAATATATACCCTGAATTGGCATATATAAGGGGGGGGGGGCTAAAATTCATTTCCGATAGAAATGATTATTATATTCGTAATCAGCATAAAAAAAGGCATCGAATGGTGCATTCACTTTATTCCTAACTCAATAATATGATTTGGTATATATTTACCCCAAACTTGACTTTTTAGAAAGGCCCATCTAATGGGAAAGTACCCACATTTTCTACTATTCTGCTCTTTTTCCGTTGGTTTCCTTATAACAAGATTACAAGCCTAGATTACAAGACAGGGAAAAAGAGCGAAATAATTGGAAAAGAACCCTAAAAATACGATTAAAAGAAATTATCTGCAAGTTATAAAATAAAAAATTGTCTTATAAGTTTTATATGCAGTCTGGGGATATATCCATCCCCATTAGGGGGAGGCGGTGGTGTAAATTATCGTTTTAGGGCAGTCTATAATTGGAAAGAATGTTGGAAGTGGAATTGAATGGTACAACTTTTTTGTTATTAGAGTGTTTCCTGCTCAGGAGGAATTTTCATGCAGGATTACCGTACCCCTTTATTTACAGAAATCTCCTAGAAACTGTTTACTATGGCTTAAAATAGCTTCTTTAAAAAGAAGAAATGAAACATTTTCTTTCCAGTTAAAAAAATAGGGCAACGTATTGACTCGACCATTTACATTAAAATTCATACCGGCCATCTAAGTAGGATGAAATCAGAAAGTCTCCTTGTGTTCAGAGAAACAATTCAAGTATTTTCGGTGCCTTCTCCCTGCTCTGGGCAATAAAAATATATGGAAGTTCAATATATTGTATCATTTGAAAAGAATGCAATGCTTTTGACAAAAGGACATTTTAGGGGTTTTTCCGCCGTCCAACAGAAAAATGTTAGCTAACATTTTATCCAACAATCGTTTTTCCGCCGTCCAACTAAAAATTGTTAGCTAACATTGTTAGAAGATTTCTCTAACAAATCGATTGCTTGTTGAAGGAAATTGTTGGGGAATTTAAAGCAAAATATTCAAAAATAAGCAAGATGGGTACTTTTATGCTCACAATATTGATAGAGAATCGAGGACTACTGCTATTTTTTTTTCCTTTCCCCTTTTAGTTTATTAGAAATATCTTTTCTGGTAATCTCATTGAAAAAAAAAAAATCAATTCTTCCGTTGAAAAAATAGAAAAACAACGAGATTGTCACGTAGTCATAGCAATTTGATATGATCAAAAATCTAACGATTTCACTTAAGCAATCAAATTATATTTTTTACTAGGTTGATCCACTTCCTCCATTCGTGGGATAATTTATGTAAATGCACTAAACAGTTAATTTAGGAAAGCTTAAGCACTGGTATTTTAATTTTCGCCTAAATTCAATGTACTTTGCCAAATAATAAAATGTTTTGTGTCTGTTTCACTTGCTGGCATTAATAGTTATATTTTTTTTTCTATAAGAAATGAACGCTTTGAAATATTCTATTAATTGAATTTCAAAGCTTTGGTATCAGTTGGGTATTATCAAGCTCAGATAAACTCACTGCAACACTATCTTGGTCAGAATTTTTCTTTGAATTTCCTGCCCAATATCATGTTTCTGCGAATTGTTAGCTAACTATTTCTGTTAGCTAACAATTCTGTTTCCGCCGTCCAAACAAATTTTTGTTAGCTAACATTGTTAGCTAACAATTGGATGGCGGAAAAACCCCTTTTGGAACATTATCACCCTGAGCGAATTTTTGCGCAAGGGCGGATCCAGGATTTTTTTTTAGGGGAGGGGGCAAAATAGGTTGATCCGATAAACTTGCGTTAGGAGCAAACTTAATTAACGCAAAATTGCGTGAATTAAGTAAATTACACTACTTCAGACTACATTAGAGGGGGGTGGGGGCGCCCCTCGCCCCTTGATCCGCCACTGTTTTTGCAGGTGCCTATAGAATATTTTAAATAAAACTTTTACTGTAGTTGGCTGTATTAAACACATATAAAACACCTTACCATTTTTTTTCTAGATTTGACGGATGTTTAAGCAGCGTAAGGCCACCGGAATATTTATTGATATTTTCTTAAAGCAGGTTAATGAGAGAGGCAACCTCAGGTGGGAGGGTTTACAAATTTTAAAGCACATTTTTTTGCTCGGATATGGTTGCATGTTTTCAAAACAATAAAAAAAAAAAAAAACCTTTGTGCACATATTATATCTTCCAAAGGGCAGTGAATGTCCAGGTGGTTCCTCCCTCTTATGGAAAGCCATAGAATAGGCTTTTGATTTTGTTGTGCCCTTTGGTTTCCATTTCGGGTTTGAAAGCCTGATTCCTTGAGTTTTGTTGTTTAATTTTGTGGTTTTATTCATTTCACTTACTTATGTTCTTA